>JARQOC010000874.1:0-57566 GCA_033576535.1 Allobates femoralis | reverse complement strand
CACCTCGCATGCAGCTTGCTGAAGACCTTGTGTCACACAAGAAGCTTCATCACTACATGTCATACAACACAAAAAAAAACTGTTAGGAATCTTGATAAAGAAAATCTTGGTTTAGTTACAGTGCAACTGTCTGTGACACACTAATGCAAGTTACATAGATGCATCCTCAAAAGTTGCCGGATTAAAAACATGAGTGATGCTGAAAAACGCTATAATTGCATGCATGAGTACAGGGGGTCCTTGACTTACGACGTTGATCCGTTCCTACGTCACGTTGTAAACCGATTTTTGGTGTAAGTCAGAACATACGTATATACTGTACGTAAATAAGGTAAATAACATACTAACACCATCCTAACACATATTATCAAAAACACATATAAAATATGTTTAATAATGAAATGAAACATATATAATAAATAATAATAATAAACAGTAATAAAAAAAGAGATTACAGTACAGTACTGGCTTGCACACTGGAAGGGTGTTGCAAGGGAGGTGAGTCAAGAGAGACAGAACTTGCAGATGATTCTGAGATACTGGGGCAGGTAAGTCTGAAGAGGCAGCTGAGGTAGAGGGTACAGGATCTCTTACAGGCCTCTCTATCTTCTTAAAATACTGCTGCAGGTTAGTCTGGACGGAGACCATCTTCTCCTCCAAGATCTCCTGGTAACACTGCAGGCAATCCATGACCCCTCTGGCAACCTTAGTGTACCTGTCTATATTGGGATCCTCAGCCTCAAACCTTGACAAACCTTCCTCTATCAGGGCAAAACCTGCTGCCAAGCCCTGCCTTGTAAATCTCTTGGGCTCTGGGGTTGGTGTGTCTTCCTCTTCCTCTATCGTCTGCTTCTCCAATTGGATAAGGTCCTCAGCATCTCTCCATGAGATGCCAGTAGCTCTGTGACATCATCAGCCTCCACCTCCAAATTAATTTCCTTACTCAGGGCAACAACTTTCTTGATAACATTATCAACTGTCTCTGTAAACCCATGGAAATCATTCACAAAGTGAGGACACAGTTTTTTCCAAACACCATTTATGTTTGTCTGCTTAACCTCACCCCAGGAATCAGCAATGTTCTTCACAGCATCAAGGATGTTGTATGATTTCAAAAAGTCCTTCAGAGTCAAGTCCTTGTTCCTCTCAGTTGTCCCTAAAGCCATAGAAATTGTCTTTCGGAGGTAGTAGGCCTTGAATGTAGCAATGACTCCTTCGTCCATAGGCTGTAAAAGGGCAGTGGTATTAGGTGGAAGGTAAACCATCTTGACATTAGGGTGAAAGTCATCCAGATGGGCAGGGTGTCCAGGGGCATTGTCCAGCACTAGCAACACCTTAAAGGGGATATCCTTGGCGGTAGAGTACCGCTCCACGCCTGACACAAAATAGTTGCTGAACCATTCCTGAAAGACTGCAAGTGTTACCCATGCCTTCTTATTAGCCTTCCAGATGACTGGTAGTTGACCCTTCCAAATACCCTTGAGTGCCCTTGGATTTTCAGCTTAATACACCAGTAAGGGCTTCAGTTTGTAGTCGCCAGCAGCATTTCCCCCAAGAAGCAAAGTCAGTCTCTCCTTGCTGGCTTTATGACCTGGTGCTGAATTCTCCTCTTGGAGATGTATCAATGGTTAGGCAAACGCTCTCAAAACATCCTGTCTCATTCACGTTGAACACTTGTTCAGCACAGTAACCTGCCTCCTTAATTATCTCAGCCAACACTTTAGGAAATTCACTTGCTGCTTTCTCATCACCACTAGCAGCTTCACCTTGCACTTTAATATTATGGAAATTGGCACAAGCCTTAAAACGGTTAAACCAACCCCTACTGGCCACAAACTCTTCACTTTCACTTCCCTCCCCCTTTTCTTTTTTCAAAGCCTCAAACAATCGTTTAGCCTTCTCTTTGAATCACCATAAGGCTCACTGGGATATTGATTTTGGTCTTCCAACCAAAGCACTAATAATATTTCCATCTCAATAATAAGACTGCTACGCTGCTTGGTTATCACTGTCGATTTCATAGGAGCAGATCCTTTCACATGTTCAAGGATGCGATCTTTATTGTTGATAATCGTAGCGACAGTCGAACGACCAAGTGAGCAGCCAATGTTTGTCGCTGTTTCCCCCTTATCGAATCGCTTTATATCTAATTTCACTTCCATGGTGATGGCTTTCCTCTTCTTCGATGCACTGCCATCAGAAGAGTCTGCTTTACGCTTGGGAGCGATAATGAAGGGCAAAAAGTTTACTTTTTCCATGTACTGTACTGTATTCTTTCACCGCGCACACCAAACAGGAAGTTTGCGTTACGACGTTTACAACGCAAAACCACTTAAGTCAAAACAAGGCTTCATACAGTAAGTGGGAGATGTATCGTAAACACGAAACATCGTTACTCAGGACTGACATAACCCGAGGACCTCCTGTATATTCAAATCATCACTGAGCACTCACGAAGTCTAAAAACAATGTACAGTGGGTATGGAAAGTATTCAGACCCCTTTAAAGTTTTCACTTTGTTTCATTGCTGCCATTTGGTAAATTCAAAAAAGTTTATTTTTTTCTTATTAATGTACATTCTGCACCCTATCCTGACTGAAAAAAACAGAAATGTAGAAATTTTTGCAAATGTATAAAAGAAGAAAAACTTAAATATCACATGGTCATAAGTATTCAGACCCTTTGCTCAGATACTCATATTTAAGTCACATGCTGTCCATTTCCTTGTGAACCTCCTTGAGATGGTTGTACTTCTTCATTGGAGTCCAACTGTGTTTAATTAAACTAATAGGACTTGATTTGGAAAGGCACATACCTGTCTATATAAGAGCTCACAGCTCACCGAGCATGTCAGACGAAATGAGAATCATGATGTCGAAGGAGCTGCCCAAGGAGCATTGTGGCAAGGCACAGATCTGGCCAAGGTTACAAAAGAATTTCTGCAGTACTCGGGGCTCCTAAGAGCACAGTGGCCTCCATAATCCTTAAATGTAAGATAGTTGGCACCACTAGACGTCTCCCTAGACATGGCCATCCAGCTAAACTGAGCAATCGTGGGAGAAGAGCCTCAGTGAGAGAGGTAAAGAAGAACCCCAAGATCACTGTGGCTGAGCTCTAGAAATGTAGTAGGGAGATGGGAGAAAGTTTCACAAAGTCAACTATCATTGCAGCCGTCCACTTGTCGGGCCTTTATGGCACATTGGCCAGACTGAAAGCTGTCCTCAGTGCAAGACATATAAAAGCCTGCATAGAGTTTGCTGAAAAACACATGAAGGACTCCCAGACTATGAAATATAAGATTCTCTGGTCTGATGAGACAAAGATAGAACTTTGTGGTGATAATTCTAAGTGATATGTGTGGAGAAAACCAGGCACTGCTCATCACCTGCCCAATACAATCCCAACAGTGAAACATGGTAGTGGCAGCATCATGCCATGGGGGTGTTTTTCAGCTGCAGGGACAGAATGACTGGTTGCAATTGAAGAAAACATGAATGCGGCCAAGTACAGAGATATCCTGGATGAAAACCTCTTCTGGACCTCAGACTTAACCGAAGGTTCACCTTCCAACAAGGCAATGTCCCTAAGCACACAGCTAAAATAACAAAGGAGTGACTTCATAACTAGTGTTGAGCGAACATGCTCGGCACTACTCGTTACTCGCACGAGTATCACTGTACTCGGGCGACTCGCCGAGCACCGAGTAATCTCGCGATACTCGTGCTGTGCTCGTGGTCGTCATCTCTCCATGTTGGCGCTCTTTTGAGAGCCAGCCCACGTGCAGGGATTGGCTGACAGACCACTGCAATGCCACAGCCCTGTTAGTTGTGGTATAGCAGTGATTGGCCGGCCTGCACAGCGTCACCGAGCCTTTATAATTCCCGGCGCGCTGTGCTCGGCACACAGCCATCCAGACAGTGAGTGTAGGGAGAGTGTCTGCTGCTGATTATGGACAGATTTGCGGCCCTCATAGGTAGATCCGGATCAGGGCTGCAAACTGCTGCTGACCACAACAGTCCTTCTCAGGACTAATCTAGGAGGACATAGGCAGGGTGATCCAGATCGGAGTCCAAGATTTCCAGTGACCAGAACAGTCCTTCTCAGGACTAATGTAGGAGGATATAGGCAGGGTGATACAGATTGGAATCCAAGCTTTTCAGTGACCATTAGAGTCACCACACTCTTGTACTTAGTACCTTAATACAGGTTAGGGACTAAAATCCTCTCTTCAAAGCATTACAGTCACCAGACAGGTGTACGTACTACCTTAATACAGGTTAGGGAACTAAAATCCTAACTCTTGTCATCAAAACAGTCACCAGACAGGTGTACGTACTACCTTAATACAGGTTAGGGACTAAAATCCTCTCTTCAAACCATTACAGTCACCAGACAGGTGTACGTACTACCTTAATACAGGTTAGGGACTAAAATCCTCTCTTCAAACCATTACAGTCACCAGACAGGTGTACGTACTACCTTAATAGAGGTTAGGGAACTAAAATCCTAACTCTTGTCATCAAAACAGTCACCAGACAGGTGTACGTACTACCTTAATACAGGTTAGGGACTAAAATCCTCTCTTCAAACCATTACAGTCACCAGACAGGTGTACGTACTACCTTAATACAGGTTAGGGAACTAAAATCCTAACTCTTGTCATCAAAACAGTCACCAGACAGGTGTACGTAGTACCTTAATACAGGTTAGGGACTAAACTCCTCTCTTCAAACCATTACAGTCACCAGACAGGTGTACGTACTACCTTAATACAGGTTAGGGAACTAAAATCCTAACTCTTGTCATCAAAACAGTCACCAGACAGGTGTACGTACTACCTTAATACAGGTTAGGGACTAAAATCCTCTCTTCAAACCATTATAGTCACCAGACAGGTGTACGTACTACCTTAATACAGGTTAGGGAACTAAAATCCTAACTCTTGTCATCAAAACAGTCACCAGACAGGTGTACGTACTACCTTAATACAGGTTAGGGACTAAAATCCTCTCTTCAAACCATTACAGTCACCAGACAGGTGTACGTACTACCTTAATACAGGTTAGGGAACTAAAATCCTAACTCTTGTCATCAAAACAGTCACCAGACAGGTGTACGTACTACCTTAATACAGGTTAGGGACTAAAATCCTCTCTTCAAACCATTACAGTCACCAGACAGGTGTACGTACTACCTTAATACAGGTTAGGGAACTAAAATCCTAACTCTTGTCATCAAAACAGTCACCAGACAGGTGTACGTACTACCTTAATACAGGTTAGGGACTAAAATCCTCTCTTCAAACCATTACAGTCACCAGACAGGTGTACGTACTACCTTAATACAGGTTAGGGAACTAAAATCCTAACTCTTGTCATCAAAACAGTCACCAGACAGGTGTACGTACTACCTTAATACAGGTTAGGGACTAAAATCCTCTCTTCAAACCATTACAGTCATCAGACAGGTGTACGTACTACCTTAATACAGGTTAGGGAACTAAAATCCTAACTCTTGTCATCAAAACAGTCACCAGACAGGTGTACGTACTACCTTAATACAGGTTAGGGACTAAAATCCTCTCTTCAAACCATTACAGTCACCAGACAGGTGTACGTACTACCTTAATACAGGTTAGGGACTAAAATCCTCTCTTCAAACCATTACAGTCACCAGACAGGTGTACGTACTACCTTAATACAGGTTAGGGAACTAAAATCCTAACTCTTGTCATCAAAACAGTCACCAGACAGGTGTACGTACTACCTTAATACAGGTTAGGGACTAAAATCCTCTCTTCAAACCATTACAGTCACCAGACAGGTGTACATACTACCTTAATACAGGTTAGGGAACTAAAATCCTAACTCTTGTCATCAAAACAGTCACCAGACAGGTGTACGTACTACCTTAATACAGGTTAGGGACTAAAATCCTCTCTTCAAACCATTACAGTCACCAGACAGGTGTACGTACTACCTTAATAGAGGTTAGGGAACTAAAATCCTAACTCTTGTCATCAAAACAGTCACCAGACAGGTGTACGTACTACCTTAATACAGGTTAGGGACTAAAACCTCTCTTCAAAGCATTACAGTCACCAGACAGGTGTACGTACTACCTTAATACAGGTTAGGGAACTAAAATCCTAACTCTTGTCATCAAAACAGCACCAGACAGGTGTACGTACTACCTTAATACAGGTTAGGGACTAAAATCCTCTCTTCAAACCATTACAGTCACCAGACAGGTGTACGTACTACCTTAATAGAGGTTAGGGAACTAAAATCCTAACTCTTGTCATCAAAACAGTCACCAGACAGTTGTACGTACTACCTTAATACAGGTTAGGGACTAAAATCCTCTCTTCAAACCATTACAGTCACCAGACAGGTGTACGTACTACCTTAATACAGGTTAGGGAACTAAAATCCTACCTCTTGTCATCAAAACAGTCACCAGACAGGTGTACGTACTACCTTAATACAGGTTAGGGACTAAAATCCTCTCTTCAAACCATTACAGTCACCAGACAGGTGTACGTACTACCTTAATACAGGTTAGGGACTAAAATCCTCTCTTCAAACCATTACAGTCACCAGACAGGTGTACGTACTACCTTAATACAGGTTAGGGAACTAAAATCCTAACTCTTGTCATCAAAACAGTCACCAGACAGGTGTACGTACTACCTTAATACAGGTTAGGGACTAAAATCCTCTCTTCAAACCATTACAGTCACCAGACAGGTGTACATACTACCTTAATACAGGTTAGGGAACTAAAATCCTAACTCTTGTCATCAAAACAGTCACCAGACAGGTGTACGTACTACCTTAATACAGGTTAGGGACTAAAATCCTCTCTTCAAACCATTACAGTCACCAGACAGGTGTACGTACTACCTTAATACAGGTTAGGGAACTAAAATCCTAACTCTTGTCATCAAAACAGTCACCAGACAGGTGTACGTACTACCTTAATACAGGTTAGGGACTAAAATCCTCTCTTCAAACCATTACAGTCACCAGACAGGTGTACGTACTACCTTAATACAGGTTAGGGACTAAAACCTCTCTTCAAAGCATTACAGTCACCAGACAGGTGTACGTACTACCTTAATACAGGTTAGGGAACTAAAATCCTAACTCTTGTCATCAAAACAGTCACCAGGGGGGCGTGTCCAGCTGCTGATGGCGACGGACGCATCTTAACTGAGCTCCTCAAACAGAGCCACTATAACGGCACTTCCCGGCCCCTCTGACACCTCAGCGGCTCCACAAACCTGGCGATTCCGCTCTACAGGACCCCCAGCATGCCGCGGACCTCATCCCGCAAACGGTTTACCGAGACCAAGGTAACGGCTTACTTTGAGCCGGATAAACAGCGCGCTTCTCCCCACAAAATGGCGCCGGAACGCCCGCCTCCTTCCTCCCCGGCTGCACAGCGGTCACAGCATGTTATGGAGGATAGGGAGCTGACGAGAGCGATGACAGAGCCCCAGTGACTCAGGGGGTGATTAAAGCTCTACTTGCTGCACAGAGACTGTCTATCCTGGAAGATATGAAGGGGCTGGTGGGTACTCTGAGGGAGGACATGGGAATACTGGCTGAAAGAACAGAGCACCTAGAGGCGAAAATGACTGACTTTGCCTCCGCACACAACAGCCTTGCAGACAGCCACGCTGAGCTAGACAGAGAGGTGGGGATTGTCTCCTCTAACATGTGCCATTTGGAGGACCAGCTCAGAAAAAATAACCTAAAACTCTGGGGACTTTCAGAAGAGGGAGATGCTTCAGAGATGGCCAGAGCTTTCCTGACGGCGGCCCTCCCTGAGTTACCCCAAGACCACTTGGACATTGAAAAGGCCTTCCGAATCCCTAAACCGGCGAGACTCTCCCCTGAGGTTCCGGGGATATCTTGGTATTCCTGCGGAGATCCGGGATCCGAGACCGGCTGATGGGTCGTATGAGAAACGGTCCCCCCCTACCGGAGCCCTACTCGGGAATACAGGTGTACCCTGATCTCTCCCCGGGGACTCTGGCCCGCAGGAGAGACTTTGCTTCCAGCTGCAGGATTTTGAGAGATAAAGGAATTTTCTACAGCTGGGGCTCCCCGACGGCAGTAAACTTTAAATACAAGGGAAAAAGGCATTCGTTCCCCTCCCTCACGGCATTGAGGAAGACACTTAAAGTATGGGGTCTATTATCTCCTAGTGCTCGCCCCTCTCCGCGTCGTGATCCGAAGGAAAGAGAAGGTGTAGAAGGGACCGCAGATGAGGCATCATGAGGGCCCAATCCTGTTCCAACAACTTTCCAGTGGCTCTGGATGACTGGTTCTTTATATTAGACTTCCTTTTTATTACTATTTTTAGACCACCCTATTAGTTCTTTTTGATCTGTGTGGTCTGGTGGGTGACCGTGACGGTCGGAACCTGGCCCTGACTCGTCTGGGTTGGGCCCTGGCTGGACACTGGTTTTCCCCCACAGAATTGGAGGCGGAAGGGGTTTCCAACCCCCTCCCCCCCCCCTCTCCCCCCCCTTTTTTCCTTCTCCCTTGGCCACACCGGTCCGGTGAGAAGGTGCAGTTTACATACCTGTTACATGTTTGTTGTGTATAGCTTAATTGCTACTGTGTGATCCTACCCCCACCCTAACAACCCCCCCCCCCCCCCTCAGGGTCTTCTAATCAGGTCGCACCTTATTCACCCTTCCAGCTCATAACATCCCTCCCCCTCCTTACCTTCCTCCCCCCCCTACTGTCCCTATCTCTGCTCCTTCTTTCCTCACCCTCTCCCTCCTTGCTCCCTTCTTCTCTCATCTTATCTTTTTCTCCTCTTCCTTTCATTCACCATGTCTCTCAGACTTCTGTCCCTTAATGCCAAAGGCCTAAACTCCCCAGCCAAACGCTCCTTCCTGTGGAGGGAGATTAATGCGTCAAAAGCAGAAATTATATGTATCCAAGAGACGCACCTGTTGACAGGGGACACACATAGACTCCAGAATGCTTCTTTTCCCCATATGTTCCACGCATGCCATGTTGCCAAGAAGGCGGGGGTAAGCATCCTAGTAAGGGGTTCCGTTCAATTTCAACTAGTGGAGTGTAATGTAGACCCTGCGGGGAGGTACTTAATTTTACGATGTGAAATTGCAGGTGAGGCTTACACATTGGCGAATGTATACGCCCCAAACACAGGACAACTCAAATTCGTGAGGTCCCTTTTGAGTAAGCTTGGAGAGATTTCCTCTGGTAAACTTGTTATCTGCGGTGACTTTAACATAATAATGGAAAACCGTCTGGACTCCTCCTCCTCCGCCTCTCGGGGGGGGAGAACTCTGGGTCCCGTGTGCCGGGAGCACCATATCCATGATGTATGGAGATACCAGCATGCCGAGGAGAGGGACTACTCCTTCTTTTCGCATGCGCATGGCTCCTACTCGCGTATTGATCTCTTCTTGGTGAACGACGCCGCCTTGGAGGCCTGTCGGTCCTCTGAGGTGGGGGTCATCACCTGGTCGGATCACGCACCTATAACACTGGAGATTGCGGTGGGTTCGGGATATGGTGCTCCCCGTCGCTGGAGATTAAATCCGAGCATTCTATCAGACTTTGGTGTGGTGGAAGAGCTGGATGCTAAACTACGAGATTACTTTTCCTTGAACGATGATGGGGAGGTTTCGGATGACACGCTGTGGTATGCCCACAAGGCGGTCATCCGGGGCCTCCTCCTACAGAAAGCCTCGCGGATAAAGAAACGGCGAGAACGGTTGAGAAAAGAATGGATAGAGGAGATAGGAGTTTTGGAATCAGCCCATAAAAAGAGCCCGTCACCCTCTCTATTATCCCAAATATTAGCCCTTCGCACCAAGCTGAGAGCTCTTCTCCTTCAACAATTTGAAAAGTCCTTACGAAAACTGAAAACAAAATATTATGCGATGGGGGATAGGGCAGGTACGCTGCTGGCCCGTCGCTTAAAAAAGAGGAACGCGAGGACTATGATCTCTTCAATGAGACGTTCAGATGGGAGAGTGGTCAGAGATCCACCTGGGATGGTGGAAGTGTTCGCCTCTTATTACGAGAAGCTGTATAATCTTAGAGACGATATAGACACTCACCAACCGACACTTCCTGAGATCAGGAGTTTCCTGAGGAACTTGGATCTGCCCACTCTCTCAGCTGACGATCTTAATAAATTAAATGAGCCTCTCTCCCAATCTGAAATTGACAAAGTGATCACATCATTAAAATCCAACTCAGCTCCGGGCCCTGACGGGCTGGCGAATGAGTATTACAAGACTTTTCGCCCGGTCCTCACGCCTTACCTGCATCGCTTGTTCTCCCTTTGGCAATTACAGGGATCTATCCCCGGCCAGGCATTGGAGGCCACTATCACAACCATCCCCAAGCAGGGTAAGGCGTTGGACCGCCCCGAAAATTACCGCCCCATTTCTTTGTTGAACGTGGACCTGAAGGTGTTTGCGAAAGTGCTGGCGGTCAGACTGTCGACGGTGATCCCTTCACTGGTCCATCCTGATCAGGTGGGGTTCGTGATGAACAGGCAAGCTAGAGACGGAACCCGTAGAATGTTAAATTTGATGGAGGTGGGTGAGAGACGGGGGGCCCCCTGTGTGTTCCTGTCCCTTGACGCGGAAAAGGCGTTTGACAGGATACACTGGGGATACCTTCGGGAAGTTCTCTGCTCCCTCGGCTTTTCGGGCCCCATCTTATCGGCAATCCTCGGCTTATACTCCCACCCATGTGCTAAAGTCTTTTCTGCAGGCTTTTTGTCCCGTTCTTTTCAAATCTCAAACGGGACTAGACAGGGTTGTCCCCTCTCCCCCCTGATTTTTGCCCTGTTAATGGAGCCCCTAGCGGTCTCCCTTAGGGCGGATCCCTTGATCTCTGGAATTCGGGTGGGCGACAGGACACATGTGGTGGGCCTATATGCCGATGATGTCATTATTTCCGTCACTGATCCGACATCCTCGCTTCCCAGGATAGTTGGACAGCTTGACCTGTTCGCTCGAACCTCATACTACAGGTTGAACGCAACTAAGTCGATGATTTTTCCGGTCCATGTGCCAAAGGAAATGGCTGATTGTCTAGCGCGGTCATACCCATTTAAATGGTGTCCTCAGGGCATTCAATATTTGGGGATCTGTCTCTGCCCTTCAGCGGAGATAGCCTCCCGTAATGTAACTAAACTTCTGGGGGACCTGCGTGGGGCACTTGAGACCTTTCCTGTAACCACCTTGTCTTGGATGGCAAGAGTGCAGGCCGTGCGGATGCTTTGGCTCCCAAAAATCATCTACCTATTTAGATGTCTTCCAATCGCGTATTCACCAAAGGACATCGCTCGTCTCCAGTCTGTAATTAACAGCTTTATCTGGGCCAAAAAGCCACATAGGGTAAAGAGAAGCACTATGTACCTTCGGCTGGCAGGTAAAGGAATGGGGGTCCCAAATGCCAGTATGTACCTGAAAGCTGTGATCCTAGAAGCGGCTAGAGAGTGGTGGAGAGGAGGAGGAGACTCAGGATGGAGACAAATAGAAACTCACATGGCCCCTGGAAACTCTCTGAAACTTCTCCTTACAGCTGAGTCTCTGGGAGAGGTGGACAGGACTGATCTCCTGCAGTCAATGACGGCACTTCTTACGGAATGGGGAAGTCTCACAGATAGTTGGACTAAACTACCAACCTGTGAGATCCCCTTATCTGCATTCCAACTCCACATCTCCTCCCTGAGTCTCGCACGCTGGAAGGCACACAACCTGGGAAATCTAAGTGATCTCTTTCATCAAAATGTTCTGATGTCCTTCTCAGAATTTGTAGAAGCTCACCCAACTCTAGAACATACATTTCTCCAGTTTTATCAGGTCACGCACTTCCTTAGTTCCAAACGTTGCAAACATAGTTTTTCCCAAGTGAGAAAGTCCCCGCTGCTACACTTTGTTTCCATGGAAACCGAGAGGCCCAAAGGCCTGTCACTGCTGTATGGGGGATTGGTGGACGAGGTCTCTCCTTCTAAGACCCCCTATATGGAAAGGTGGGAACATGACCTGAATTTCTCAGCCTCTCTGGAGGAGTGGGAGGGAGCCGTGCAATGCACGATGAGGGCCACCAGATGTATCAACCATGTGGAACTCCTGAAAAAAATTCACCTGCGTTGGTACACTCCCCCCTCCAGATTGGCGAAGTTTGGCCTAGGCGCCTTCTCCATGTGCTGGAGACAGTGTGGTAAAAGAGGAGATTTGGCCCACATGTGGTGGGGATGCTCCAGGCTGAACCCGTTTTGGCAGACGGTAACAAGTCTCCTGGAATCCCTTACTGGGATCAAAGTCTCACTGACACCACAACTGGCGGTCCTTCACATTGGATGTGAGGATTTCCCACCAGTCCCGCGTCACCTTCTCACATATATACTCACGGTAGCTAGATCTTGCATAGCAGCAAAATGGAAACTTGACTCCCCCCCTCCATGGCGGATCTGGTAGAACGACTAAACTCAATATTCTGCCACGAGTACTACCTCGCTCTGGACGTTGGCTCAAGACGTTATGTTTCAGAGGCATGGGACTTATGGGCAGCTCACCCAATGGCTCTCCAAATTCCTTTCTAAGTTGAGCAGCAGATTCCTATCAATACATGGTTCTCTCTTTACTTCTTTATTTCTCTCTTCTCGCCTTTCCTTTCTTCCTTCTTTCTTTCGCGTTCTCCTTATATCTATTTCTCTTCCCCTCCCCCCCCCCCCCACCCACCTTGCTCCCCCTGTTATCCCGGAAGACTCTGATTCCCTATCCTTCCCTTATGCCCCCTGAAGTTATTAATCTTCCCCCCCACCTCACCTCATAGCCACCCGAGTTCCTGGTTAACTTGGATACTGAAATTACACCGGCATTGAATTATAAGTGAAGATTATTCATGGTTTGTTTGTTTATCTTCTTCTCGAAACATGTGTAGGAATCCAGTTGAAACTCGTGGACAGTCATCTTTGATTTGACTTTTCTATTTAGGGAAGCATTATACTTATACTTATGCTTATAATCATAATCATACTGGTTTCCATACTTGTGATCATTCTTATGTTGTATGGTATTGTAATGTTTGTTTATAATTTTATATACTTTAATAAATACTTATTGAAGACTAAAACAGTCACCAGACAGGTGTACGTACTACCTTAATACAGGTTAGGGACTAAAATCCTCTCTTCAAACCATTACAGTCACCAGACAGGTGTACGTACTACCTTAATAGAGGTTAGGGAACTAAAATCCTAACTCTTGTCATCAAAACAGTCACCAGACAGGTGTACGTACTACCTTAATACAGGTTAGGGACTAAAATCCTCTCTTCAAACCATTACAGTCACCAGACAGGTGTACGTACTACCTTAATACAGGTTAGGGAACTAAAATCCTAACTCTTGTCATCAAAACAGTCACCAGACAGGTGTACGTACTACCTTAATACAGGTTAGGGACTAAAATCCTCTCTTCAAACCATTACAGTCACCAGACAGGTGTACGTACTACCTTAATACAGGTTAGGGAACTAAAATCCTAACTCTTGTCATCAAAACAGTCACCAGACAGGTGTACGTACTACCTTAATACAGGTTAGGGACTAAAATCCTCTCTTCAAACCATTACAGTCACCAGACAGGTGTACGTACTACCTTAATACAGGTTAGGGAACTAAAATCCTAACTCTTGTCATCAAAACAGTCACCAGACAGGTGTACGTACTACCTTAATACAGGTTAGGGACTAAAATCCTCTCTTCAAACCATTACAGTCACCAGACAGGTGTACGTACTACCTTAATAGAGGTTAGGGAACTAAAATCCTAACTCTTGTCATCAAAACAGTCACCAGACAGGTGTACGTACTACCTTAATACAGGTTAGGGACTAAAATCCTCTCTTCAAACCATTACAGTCACCAGACAGGTGTACGTACTACCTTAATACAGGTTAGGGAACTAAAATCCTAACTCTTGTCATCAAAACAGTCACCAGACAGGTGTACGTACTACCTTAATACAGGTTAGGGACTAAAATCCTCTCTTCAAACCATTATAGTCACCAGACAGGTGTACGTACTACCTTAATACAGGTTAGGGAACTAAAATCCTAACTCTTGTCATCAAAACAGTCACCAGACAGGTGTACGTACTACCTTAATACAGGTTAGGGACTAAAATCCTCTCTTCAAACCATTACAGTCACCAGACAGGTGTACGTACTACCTTAATAGAGGTTAGGGAACTAAAATCCTAACTCTTGTCATCAAAACAGTCACCAGACAGGTGTACGTACTACCTTAATACAGGTTAGGGACTAAAATCCTCTCTTCAAACCATTACAGTCACCAGACAGGTGTACGTACTACCTTAATACAGGTTAGGGAACTAAAATCCTAACTCTTGTCATCAAAACAGTCACCAGACAGGTGTACGTACTACCTTAATACAGGTTAGGGACTAAAATCCTCTCTTCAAACCATTACAGTCACCAGACAGGTGTACGTACTACCTTAATAGAGGTTAGGGAACTAAAATCCTAATTCTTGTCATCAAAACAGTCACCAGACAGGTGTACGTACTACCTTAATACAGGTTAGGGACTAAAATCCTCTCTTCAAAGCATTACAGTCACCAGACAGGTGTACGTACTACCTTAATACAGGTTAGGGAACTAAAATCCTAACTCTTGTCATCAAAACAGTCACCAGACAGGTGTACGTACTACCTTAATACAGGTTAGGGACTAAAATCCTCTCTTCAAACCATTACAGTCACCAGACAGGTTTACGTACTACCTTAATACAGGTTAGGGAACTAAAATCCTAACTCTTGTCATCAAAACAGTCACCAGACAGGTGTACGTCCTACCTTAATACAGGTTAGGGACTAAAATCCTCTCTTCAAACCATTACAGTCACCAGACAGGTGTACGTACTACCTTAATACAGGTTAGGGAACTAAAATCCTAACTCTTGTCATCAAAACAGTCACCAGACAGGTGTACGTACCACCTTAATACAGGTTAGGGACTAAAATCCTCTCTTCAAACCATTACAGTCACCAGACAGGTGTACGTACTACCTTAATAGAGGTTAGGGAACTAAAATCCTAACTCTTGTCATCAAAAACAGTCACCAGACAGGTGTACGTACTACCTTAATACAGGTTAGGGACTAAAATCCTCTCTTCAAACCATTACAGTGACCAGACAGGTATACGTACTACCTTAATACAGGTTAGGGAACTAAAATCCTAACTCTTGTCATCTCAACAGTCACCACACTGTTGTACGTCATACGTTTATACAGGTTAGGGAACTAAAATCCTAACTCTTGTCATCTCAACAGTCACCACACTGTTGTACGTCATACGTTCATACAGGTTAGGGAACTAAAATCCTAACTCTTGTCATCTCAACAGTCACCACACTGTTGTACGTCATACGTTCATACAGGTTAGGGAACTAAAATCCTAACTCTTGTCATCTCAACAGTCACCACACTGTTGTAAGTCATACCTTTATTCAGGTTAGGGAACTAAAATCCTAACTCTTGGCATCTCAACAGTCACCACACTGTTGTACGTCATACGTTTATGCAGGTTAGGGAACTAAAATCCTAACTCTTGTCATCTCAACAGTCACCACACTGTTGTACGTCATACGTTCATACAGGTTAGGGAACTAAAATCCTAACTCTTGTCATCTCAACAGTCACCACACTGTTGTAAGTCATACCTTTATTCAGGTTAGGGAACTAAAATCCTAACTCTTGTCATCAAAACAGTCACCAGACAGGTGTACGTACTACCTTAATACAGGTTAGGGACTAAAATCCTCTCTTCAAACCATTACAGTCACCAGACAGGTGTACGTACTACCTTAATACAGGTTAGGGACTAAAATCCTCTCTTGAAACCATTACAGTCACCAGACAGGTGTACGTACTACCTTTATTCAGGTTAGGGAACTAAAATCCTAACTCTTGTCATCTCAACAGTCACCACAGTGTTGTAAGTCATACCTTTATTCAGGTTAGGGAACTAAAATCCTAACTCTTGGCATCTCAACAGTCACCACACTGTTGTACGTCATACGTTTATACAGGTTAGGGAACTAAAATCCTAACTCTTGTCATCTCAACAGTCACCAGACAGGTGTACGTCATACCCTTTATACAGGTTAGGGAACTAAAATCCTAACTCTTGGCATCTCAACAGTCACCACACTGTTGTACGTCATACGTTCATACAGGTTAGGGAACTAAAATCCTAACTCTTGTCATCTCAACAGTCACCACACTGTTGTACGTCATACGTTCATACAGGTTAGGGAACTAAAATCCTAACTCTTGTCATCTCAACAGTCACCACACTGTTGTACGTCATACGTTCATACAGGTTAGGGAACTAAAATCCTAACTCTTGTCATCTCAACAGTCACCACACTGTTGTAAGTCATACCTTTATTCAGGTTAGGGAACTAAAATCCTAACTCTTGTCATCTCAACAGTCACCACACTGTTGTACGTCATACGTTCATACAGGTTAGGGAACTAAAATCCTAACTCTTGTCATCTCAACAGTCACCACACTGTTGTACGTCATACGTTCATACAGGTTAGGGAACTAAAATCCTAACTCTTGTCATCTCAACAGTCACCACACTGTTGTAAGTCATACCTTTATTCAGGTTAGGGAACTAAAATCCTAACTCTTGGCATCTCAACAGTCACCACACTGTTGTACGTCATACGTTTATACAGGTTAGGGAACTAAAATCCTAACTCTTGTCATCTCAACAGTCACCAGACAGGTGTACGTCATACCCTTTCTACAGGTTAGGGAACTAAAATCCTAACTCTTGTCATCTCAACAGTCACCACACTGTTGTAAGTCATACCTTTATTCAGGTTAGGGAACTAAAATCCTAACTCTTGTCATCTCAACAGTCACCACACTGTTGTAAGTCATACCTTTATTCAGGTTAGGGAACTAAAATCCTAACTCTTGGCATCTCAACAGTCACCACACTGTTGTACGTCATACGTTTATACAGGTTAGGGAACTAAAATCCTAATCTCTTGTGATCTGAACAGTCACCAGACTGGTGTACGTCATACCTTGATACAGGTTAGGGACTAAAATCCTCTCCTGTGACTGTTGTCGCAGTATACAAGCAAAATGCGCAAGGGCGTTGGCAAGGAACAAGGAGGTGAACGTGATGGTGGTGCAGACAGAGGCCGAGGTCGTGTGCAAGCACTAATTTCGCAACAATAAAGTGGCACATCTACTCGCTCACACGTCCTGTCCCAAATTGTTGGGGCCCGCTGCAGTACTACGCTCTTGAACCAACACTAGTGTCAACAGCTTGTTACTTGGATAGCGGATAATGCTTCAAGTCTGATTGGCACCTCCACAAACACCCTGTCTTCCACACGGTCAATTGTCAGTAGCCGTGATGCTGCACCGCACATTTCCCAACCTGATCCTCCTTCCTACCAACTGGCTGAGTGCACGTCCACGGACATTACTGATCCCACACTTGGACACTTGGAAGTCCAGAAGTGTGTACCCATGGGTCAGTGGAGGTACATGGCAAATTCCCATTACAAAATTTAAATTCAGTTGTCATTTGTTGGTGGTGTGGTGAAGTCTGGCCCAATCCAACCCTTGTTCATCTTGATCTCAGTCAGCCTGTCAGCATTTTCAGTTGACAGGCGGTTGCGTTTATCAGTAATGATTCCACCTGCAGCTCTGAAAACACGCTGTGACAAAATGCTAGCGGCAGTGCAGGCCAGGACTTCCAAGGCGTAGAGAGCCAATTCATGCCACGTGTCCAGCTTGGAGACCCAATAATTGTAAGGCACAGAGGAATCTCGCAGTACAGTTGTTCGATCGGCAAGGTACTCCTTCAGCATCTGACCAAACTTAGCATTTCTTGTGGCACTACCCCGCACCTCAGGGGCTGTGGTACGTGAGGGGCTAAGAAAACTGTCCCACCTCGTAAAGACTGTTCCCCTACCTTTGGCGGATTGGACTTGTGCCCCTCTCGGCCGAACGCCTTGTTTGTCCACCGATTCCTCACCTATGCCGCTAGCGTTTTGTGAGGGGAATGATTAGCCTACTTCCGTGACTATGGCCTTCTGGAACTACTGCGTTTTGGCTGACCTCTCCGCCTCAGGAATGACAGACATTAATTTCTCCTTGTACCGTGGGTCTAACAGTGTTGCCAACCAGTACTGATTGTCGGCCAAGATGTTCTGAACGCGAGGGTCACGAGGCAGGCAGCTTACCATAAAGTCAGCCATGTGCGCCAGACTCTTAACACCCATCACTTTAGTATCCAGACCAACACGATGACTGAACATGCTGTCCTCTCCTCCTCCTCCTCATCTCCCCTGTCCTCTGCCCAGCCACGCTGAATCGAGGGTATCACTGGTGTGCATGTCATATCCTCAATTTGGCCAGAGAGTTGCTCCATGTCTTCATACTCCTCCTCCCCATCATAGTCCTCCACTGCACGTTGTGATGAGATGAGGCTGGACTCTGTGTTTTCACCCACACCCACTACTGTTTCTGGCTCCAAGTCATCGCGCTCGGCCTGCAATGCATCCTCTTTGTTTTTCAGCAGAGACCGTTTTAGAAGGCAGAGTAGTGGTATGGTGACGCTAATAATGGTGTCATCGCAGCTCACCATCTGGGTGGAGTCCTAAAAGTTTTGGAGGACGGTACATAGGTCCGACATCCATCTCCACTCCTCAGGTGTTATGTGTGGAGTTTGAACCATTTTCCCGACGGCTTAGGTGATGCAGGTAGTCAACAACTGCCCTCTTCTGCTCACATATTCTGACCAACATGTGCAGAGTTGAATTCCAACGCGTGGGGACATCACACACCAGTCTGTGGGCCGTAAGACGCTAACGGCGCTGAAATCCGCAAAGGTCGGCTGAAGCAGCAGGTGACTTGCGAAAATGTGCAGACAGACGGCGAACTTTTACCAGCAGTTCAGACAGCTCTGGGTATGACTTTAGAAACCTCTGAAACACCAGGTTGAGCACGTGGGCCACGCATGGAACATGCGTCAGCTGACCTCGCCTCAAAGCTGCCACCAAGTTCCGTCCATTGTCACACACGACTTTTCCTGGCTTTAGGTTCAGAGGTGTGAGCCAGTGATCTGCCTGCTGTTTCAGAGCTGTCCACACCTCTTCTGCATTGTGGGGTTTGTCACCTATGCAGACTAGCTTCAGCACAGCCTGTTGACGCTTCGCATAGGCAGTTCTGCAGTGCTTCCAGCTTGGGACTGGTGTGGAGGGTACAGTGGATGAGGATGAGCAGGAGGAGGAGGATGACGCTGAAGAGCATGACATTCCGGAGCTGTAGAGTGTCGGTGAAACCCTGACAGAGGTAGGGCCTGCTATCCTTGGTGTGGGAAGGACGTGTTCCGTCCCTCGATCAGACTGTGTCAGAGCCTCCACAATATTAACCCAGTGTTTTGTCAATGAGATGTAGCGGCCTTGCCCACAAGCACTTGTCCACGTGTCTGTGGTTATACACTTCAGCCCCTGACCTTACCCCTGCGGTATTAAAGAACAGCAATGACTGTCTACCTCCAGTTTCCAATATCATGTCCACTCTCTATTTGAAACTAAACCTTTCCAAAACTGAACTTCTTCTGCTCCACCCATCCACTAACCTCCCTAAATCGGACATCTCTCTCTCAGTTTGTGGCACCACGATAATGCCTAGGCAGCAGGCTCGTTGTCTGGGTGTTATGTTTGACACCGATCTCTCCTCCTCCCACACACAATGTCTCGTCCGCTCATGTCACTTACACTTGAAGAATATCTCCAGAGTCCGTCCCTTTCTCACCCTGTAAACAACAAAAACCCTCACCGTGGCCCTAATCCATTACCGCCTTGACTATTGCAATTCTCTATTAAGCGGCCTCCCCCTCACCACAGTTTCTCCTCTCCCGTCCATCCTTAATGCAGCAGCCAGGATCACCCATCTGGCCAATCGTTACTCAGATGCCTCTGCTCTGTGCCAGTCATTGCACTGGCTTCCCGTATACTACAGCATCCAATTCAAATTGCTTCTTATCACCCACAAAGCTATTCACAGTGCAGCACCCCCCTACCTCTCCTCCCTCATCTCTGTCTATCACCCCACTCGCGCTCTACGTTCCTCAAATGACCTTCGATTGACATCGGTAATAATCCGATCCTCCCAGTACCGGCTCCAAGACTTCTCCAGAGCTGCACCAAACCTCTGGAATACTTTACCAAAAGAAATCAGGACTATCCACAACTTGCATGGCTTCAGACGATCCCTAAAAAAGCATCTTTTTAAGGCGGCCTATCATACTCCCTAATAGAAGTCCTTTGTACTGTAGATAGTGGGCTATCCCTCTGGACATTACTCTTCTACAAACTCCACCAAACCAAAAAGGTCTACACAGACTGTATAATGACCATCCATGTAAGCTTAGTTCTATGCCCCATTTCCTCAAGATGCCTGGACCATCCGTGCAATAAGCCCCTGTACCTTGTGCAACCCCTATCCCGTTGTAGATTGTAAGCTCTTTTGAGCAGGGTCACCTTCATTTCTTGCTTTATTTTTTGTATTTTCTTTTTTACATTGATTCTATGCCTATTGTTTTGTATCCAATTATTCTACTGTATTTGTTCTGTACTGTAATTACTTACTGTATTATATTTTCTGTACTCTAACCCTACATTGTAAAGCGCTGCGTAATATGTTGGCGCTATATAAATAAAGCTGTATTATTATTATTAGGTGGACTTTGGCTGAAACAGCGTTGTTCAGGGCACGTGTGATGCTGTTGGACACGTGGTTATGCAATGCGGAGAAATAGGTTATGCACATATGGAGAAATAGTGGCGGCTGGGGACCGAGTAACGTGGGACAGCAGCCGGCATCAGGTCGCGGAATGCTTCCGTCTACACCTGCCGGAAAGGCAACATTTGTAGCGCAATGAGTTGCGAAATGTGATCATTCAGGACTGTGGCATGTGGGGCGTTGGCAGCGTATTTGCGCCTGCGTTCAAATGTTTGCTGAATGGATAATTGAACACTGCGCTGGGAAAAGGACGTGCTTGATGGTGGTGTAATTTGGACGTGGGCAACTTCAGGTGCAGGGACGGAGGCTTGTTCGCGGCCAGCATGGACAGGGGATTGGCTCGCACGCACAACAGGCAAAGACGTAGCAGTGACATCAGCAAGCACCGCTTCTCGACTCTGTTGTAGTTTCCACAAAGTCGTGTGCTTGGCTGACATGTGCCTGATCATGCTAGTGGTGGGCAGGCTGCTACTTTTCGTACCCCTGCTGATGCTGGCATGGCAGGTGTTGCAAATGGCCTTTTTAGAGTCATCTGGAGCCAACTGAAAATACTGCCAGACTCGGGAAGACCTAACATTTGCACAGGCACCTTGTGTCGTGTTGTTGTTCCGGGGAACGGTTGCCTGCCTTATGCCTGCGTACCCGACCCTGCTTCGTACTGCCTGTTGGGATGCTATGCCTCCCTCCCCCTGTGCACTGCTGTCCTCGCTCTGCATATACTCCTGCCAGGTTGGGTAAGCTACTGAATCATCCACCACGTTGTCTTCCTATTCCTTGGCTAATCGCTGAACTGCTCCTCCTTCTCCTCATGTGGCACCATGATGACCGTTACAATAGTTTGGCTGTAGTTTCAGGTATACCCACAGTGGTAAATTTTTACGCCCATTCTTTTTGAATGAGCATTACAAAGACAGGATACCCGCATCTTTTCTATGTGAAAAATGTTTTGAGGCCCTCCAGCACGTCTCTATCCAGGGACAAAGAGGAGCCTCCCAATTTTTGGCTGCCCTGACCAAAGGGCTATTCTAAAATACACCCACTTGAGGGTTACAGGCCCTACTACATGTCTGTAAGCATGGGTCATTGTTGAACCTCCCAATTTTTGTCTACCCTGACCAAAGGGCTATACTACAATACACCCACTTGAGGGTTACAGGCCCTACTACAAGTCTGTAAGCATGGGTCATTGTTGAACCTCCCAATTTTTGGCTGCCCTCACCAAAGGGCTATACTAAAATACACCCACTTGAGGGTTACAGGCCCTACTACATGTCTGTAAGCATGGGTCATTGTTGAACCTCCCAATTTTTGTCTGCCCTGGCCAAAGGGCTATACTACAATACACCCACTTGAGGGTTACAGGCCCTACTACATGTCTGTAAGCATGGGTCATTGTTGAACCTCCCAATTTTTGTCTGCCCTGGCCAAAGGGCTATACTACAATACACCCACTTGAGGGTTACAGGCCCTACTACATGTCTGTAAGCATGGGTCATTGTTGAACCTCCCAATTTTTGTCTGCCCTGGCCAAAGGGCTATACTACAATACACCCACTTGAGGGTTACAGGCCCTACTACATGTCTGTAAGCATGGGTCATTGTTGAACCTCCCAATTTTTGTCTGCCCTGGCCAAAGGGCTATACTACAATACACCCACTTGAGGGTTACAGGCCCTACTACATGTCTGTAAGCATGGGTCATTGTTGAACCTCCCAATTTTTGGCTGCCCTGGCCAAAGGGCTATACTACAATACACCCAGTTCTTGTTTACAGGCCATCCTGCATGTCTGTATCCAGGGGCATTGGTGAACCTCCCAATTTTGGACTGCCCTGGCAAAGGAAGATACTACAATAGACACAGTTCTTCAAAATGGGCACATTATTTCTAGACAGGGCTTCATGTACGTCTCTTGTCAGGGTCATCGGAGTGCCGCACAATGTTTTCACGTAAAATCTTTCATGTAATCACAAAAAGTAACATACACCAGCTGTATCTCACTATTGGGTATGTGCCCTTAACATTTCCACCCTAAATATTCATTTTGGTGTCATTTTGGAAGGTTTTCTGGACACTCCGTAAAATTGGCGTGAAACTCGGACAACATTGTTCACAGCTGTGACTTTTGAGTGAGAAATGCTTCCAGGGGTCTTCCCCATGGTGTTGCCATGTCATTTCAGCACTCTTCTGACACTTTTGTGACATTTTTAGGGTTTTTCCAGGCAGCCGGCAGTCATTTCATAAAAATACTCGTGTCTCCCATAGGATAACATTGGGCTCGTTACTCGGGCCGAGTACACGAGTATCTCGGGATGCTCGGCCCAAGCTTCGAGCACCCGAGCATTTTAGTACTCGCTCATCACTATTCATAACATCTCTATGACCATTCTTGACTGTCCCAACCAGAACCCTGACTTAAATCCAATTGAGCATCTCTGGAGAGACCTGAAAATGGCTGTCCACCAACGTTTACCATCCAACCTGACGAACTGGAGAGGATTTGCAAGGAAGAATGGCCGAGCATCCTCAAATCCAGATTTGAAAAACTTGTTGCATCATTCCCAAGAAGACTCATGGCTGTAGTAGCTCAAAACAGTACTTCTACTCAATACTGAGCAAAGGGTCTGAATACTTATGACCATGTGACTTCTTACTTCACAGAGAAAAAAGCAAACATTCATCAGGAACTCGACTTCCAGCCCGCAAGCACTGCTACTCCCATTCCCCTCCCTGCAACACAGACACACACACATCTCCTCTGGCTCACTCTCCACATTTGACCCAGTCAAAGAAGAAGTCTCCAGGCTCCTCTCTTCCTCTCGTCCCACTACATGCACCACTGACCCCATTCCCTCACACCTAGTCCAGTGGTCTTCTCTGATGGTCTTCACTCACCTAACCAAAATCTTCAATCTCTCCCTCCCTTCTGGCATCTTCCTCTCCTCCTTCAAACCTGCTATCATTACCCCATTATTAAAAAAAAACTTCCCTTGACCCATACTGCACAAATAATTATAGACTAGTCTCTAATCTCCCCTTCATCAATAAACTCTTGGAGTGCCTGATCTACACCCACCTCACCCATTACTTCTCCACTCACTCTCTTCTAGACCCATTATAATCTGGCTTCTGCTCCCTTCGCTCTACAGAAACTGCCCTCATCAAAGTGACCAATGACCTTCTGACAGCAAAACATAATGGTGACCACTCTCTGCTTATTCTTCTTGATCTCTCTGCAGCTTTTGATACCATCTCCTACTCTCTATGCTGCACTCCATTGGCATAAAGGACACCGCTCTCTCCTGGTTCTCTTCTTATCTTTCTGACCACTCTTTCAGTGAACCATTTGATTGTTCCACTTCTTCTCCTCTTACCCTCAATATTGGGATCCCTCAGGCCTCAATAATCATCCCTTTTCTCTTCGCTCTCTACACAGCCCCAATTGTACACACCATCAGCAGATTTGGCTTTCAGTACCACCTTTATGCTGATAACACATAACTATATGCTTTGGCTCCTGACTTTACCCCCACTGTATTACAGAACGCCGATGACTGTCTACCCACAGTTTCCAACATCATGTCCGCTCTCTATCTAACTCAGCATTCCAAAACTGAACTTCTTCTGCTCAAAACCCTCCTCTAAATTTCCCTAAATCTGCCATCTCCGTATCACTGCGCGGCACCACGATAACGCCTAGGCAGCAGGCTCGCTGTCCGGGTGTTATATTTGACACCAATGTCTCCTTCATCTCCTATATACAATCTCTCGCCCACTCTTGCCGCTTGTAAAGGAAGAAAGGAAGGTCCCTAAAAAGCGATACAACCTCCAGTATACATTTATCAATATTAATAAGTTTATTCAATGAAAAATTCAAAAAGCTACATACAGCATGTTACAATTCATATGAAACAGGTTTTTCATAGAAACCAACAACACCCTTTGTCAAGAATGGTAACAGAGAAGTTGTACACTTCGAGTAATAAATAATGACACATATATTGCACATAAACCGGCTCCTCATAGCCCCCTATTCATATTGATTTGAGATGTACAACAAATAGACATAATATATGCAGGTAGATTACCTTCGCAAATGACTCCCAGTTTTTCACTTTTTCCGGCGGTACAAATATTTTTCGACACTGTTTGCAGGGATGTAAACAAACTTAAGACCAACAGATGTAGCCAAAATAATCTCTCCTTGGAGGAAAAGGGAGCTCTGCAGAGACTAAAGGGATTAAGTAATATCATTATTAAGGAGGCGGATAAGGGGGGGAATATTGTGTTGTGGCCGGTAGAGATGTATGTTTCTGAGGGTAGAAGACAACTCTCTAACCGTATATATTATCAACCTCTCCCCTCCAATCCCACACAGGTCTTTAAGACAAAATTAGATCGCATTATTCATCGGGCCTTGTTTGAGGGTACAATTTCTAAAAAGGAGTCGGAATTCCTGATAACGACCTCCCCGATTATTCCAACATTCTATATGCTCCCTAAGGTCCATAAATCACTACATACCCCCCAGGTAGGCCAATCGTTGCGGGAATCGGTGGTTTGTTGGAGAGACCTTGCTCATATTTGGATTTTTATCTCCAACCAATAGCCACTCAACAAAAATCTTATGTGAGAGACTCAGCGGATTTGATTGACCATCTGGAGAAGCTTGAACTTCCGGAGAATACTTTGCTATTGACGCTGGATGTAGAGTCTCTTTATACGAACATTAAGCATGAGCTTGGCCTGGAAGCAGTGGCGTTTTTCTTGAACTCCAACTCCACAGGTACGAGGGAACATGACACCTTTCTATTAAACCTCCTTTCCACCATCTTGAACTGTAATTATTTTGTGTTTGATTGGGTATTTTACCGTCAAGTCTCGGGGACCGCGATGGAGGCGCGTTGCGCGCCTTCATATGCGGGTATTTTCCTAAGTTGGTGGGAGGAAATAATGGTTTATAGATCTGAATCCTTCAAAAAATACGTTTTCCGCTGGTTTAGATATCTGGATGATGTTTTGATTCTCTGGACGGGCTCTAAGGAGGAATGTATCAACTTTTTCAAGGAATTGAACAGTAACTCCTTGAATATATTTCTAACCTCACAGGCACCAGCTTTAATGGCCGATTTCCTTGACCTCACACTGCGGATTGTTGGAAGAGGGATCCAAACCGACTTATTCCGTAAACCGACCGCAACGAATAATCTTCTACACTTTGGGAGCTTCCATCCTGAACACCTCAAAAGGGGAATTCCGAAGGGGCAATTCATCCGCTTAAGAAGAAACTGTAGTGATCTGGCTGACTTCCGGAAGCAGGCGCTGGATCTAACAAAACGTTTCAGGGCAAGGGGATACCCCAAAAAGGTAATTTCACAGGCCTTTCAATATTCCTTAAAATTGGACAGGCAGTCCCTCTTAAAACCCAACCCTTTAAGATCTTTGGGAGATCAGGGATTGGGGGTGATTACCCAATTCAATAACCAGTGGGAAGACCTTAGGGGTATTTTGAGGAAGAATTGGGATATCCTCTTAAGTGAACCACAAACTGTCAACTTTATCCCTGCTCAACCACGTCTGATTGCCCGGAGAGCTAGGAATCTTAAGGATTCTCTAACAACTAGTCACTTTACTAGACCAGTAATGAAACTCGGAAGGGGAATCTCTTTGGAAGGTTCTTTCCCTTGCGGGAATTGCAATATCTGCCCCTTGATGTTATCTAACGATACTCTTTTCTCTGACATTTTTCCAACAGTAAGGAAACCAGGTGGTTACTTCAACTATAGAACGAGGAATGTGGTCTACGCACTTATCTGCACGTGTCCGAAGGTCTATATTGGTCAAACTTCTCAAGAATTGAGAAAACGAATCCAGCAACATTTATCAAATATTGGGACGGCTAGAAGGGATCTTGAGAACAAAGAAAAAGGCATCTCATCGGTTGCCGCACACTTCCTGGAGAACCATTCCTGTAATACTAAAAATATAAAGATCGTGGGATTGGAAAAAATACATAGTAATATCCGAGGAGGGAACAAGACCAAGGAACTCTTGCGGCGGGAGTCATCTTGGATCTATAGACTCAATACCTTGACACCTACTGGTATTAACGAGGAACTCCTGTATACAGGATTCTATAAATAGACCTCCGCTACCTATTATTTTCATATTATGGTTAATTCTTGGAATTTATTTGTTGATTCCCTTTTCTCCCGTTATTCCTTAGACTCTACGATTTATGGGCTGTGGACTCAGGAACCTGATGGTAATAAATATGTGACGGAACAAGAATTTTTCTTGGTACCTTCCATCCACCGGTACTTTTTTGATAAGAACGTGTAGGTGAATTGTAACATTTTTTCATAGACATATTGATCTTGTTGCCCTCCGTAAACCAAATTCCCCCCCCCTTTTCTTATACCCCTGGGAAGGTATTCCTTGGATCTTGGGTAATGGTGTGGCCAAATTGGACCACCGGAGCCCAGGCACCTGGTTCTCTTCCCAGCTGGGGTAGTTCTCCCACCTTTCTCTCCATATAATCTGGCTTTTGACCGGTATTACCCTTGGTTACCCCCTATGCTTAATTTTGGGTATCTTTATATATAAAATTGGGTTTCTCCCCCTTCCCCTAAAACTTTTTTTGTAATATCATTCACCCCCCCTTCCTTTCCCCCCCCCCCTTCCTCTTTTATCGTCCCTCCTTACTCCAAGTTCCATTTCGTTTGGTTAATTTATCCCAGCCCATTTTTCTTTGGATTTGCTCCAGACTTTGCACTGTATCTATATCTCTCTTTGAGGGATGCATATATGTCCTCCTTTGGTTGTACCTCCTATGGGGAATATTGTTGTAAAGGAGTATGGGACCAATTTTCTCCACACCACTATGCGCATTGTCTGCCTTATGGATTAAATATTGATTAAATATTGGCTTCTTCCTTGCCACGCTGAGCCCTCTATACTTTCTCTTACCTCTATGTAAATACTATCTATTTAATATCTTTTATAACAGAATTATAGCTTTGCTTGTAATCAAAATCCTTTACTGCTGTCTATTTGCTCAAATATGATCATCCCTCCAAAAGCACAAAACTCTCTGCCTTGAGAGAGAGAGAGAAAATAAGCTTCTCATATCGGACTCCCGGACATGCGCGCTATGCGCCTCGCGCATGCGCGTTCTGACATGTCGCCTCTGAGCGGGCGGCCATGTTCTAGGAGTCCGACATGCGCAATAGCGCGTCCGCGCTTGCGCATTCTGGATGTGGGAGGGACGGACAGGCCACCCGATCACCTCCTGCACCCAGCTGGGGATGTTAGCCTTGATAGGACTGACGCTTTATAAAGATGATCTTACACTAAGTGGACACCTTCCCCTGACGAAGCTGCCAGGCGCAGGCAGCGATACGCGTGGGGAGCGCCATCCTCCACACCCTTATGCCTTTCTAGGAACTAGTAAACAGGTTATTTGACACTATAACCCTCTCCTTATTCATGTGTTTGCACTTGCCCTTATAGAACTACCATTGCATTGATCTATCTCACCCTTGTATGGGTCAAATTGCTTGGTTTACTGAATATTATTAACTTGGTGGTTATCATGCTGGCACACCTCTATGGTACACTGAACTGTTATGTGCCTCATTATTGGTTATGATTTTTCCCACATGGGGCAATTGATTGCATATATTATGTCTATTTGTTGTACATCTCAAATCAATATGAATAGGGGGCTATGAGGAGCCGGTTTATGTGCAATATATGTGTCATTATTTATTACTCGAAGTGTACAACTTCTCTGTTACCATTCTTGACAAAGGGTGTTGTTGGTTTCTATGAAAAACCTGTTTCATATGAATTGTAACATGCTGTATGTAGCTTTTTAAATGTTTTTATCATATGTGTGTTTTTCTTGGTGTGAATTTTTCATTGAATAAACTTATTAATATTGATAAATGTATACTGGAGGTTGTATCGCTTTTTAGGGACCTTCCTTTCTTCCTTTACAATTAATCCCTTGTTGTCCCAGCGATCCCCAATTATTTATATATACTTATATTGGTGGTGCCCTCCCTCTTTACTCTCACACTCTTGCCGCTTGCACTTGAACAACATCTCTAGAATCTGCCCTTTTCTCACCATGGAAACAACAAAAACCCTTACCGTTGCCCTGATCCACTCCCGTCTTGATTATTGTAATTCTTTATTAACTGGCCTCCCCCTCACTGGGCTTTCCCCTCTTCAGTCCATCCTTAATGCAGCAGCCAGGGTCACCTATCTGGCTAAACCATTACTCAGATGCCTCCAGTGCCAGTCACTGCACTGGCGGCCTATACACTATAGGATCCAATTCAAACTGCTTGTTCTCACTCACAAAGCTCTTCACAATGCAGTACCTCCCTACATCTCCATCCTCATCTCTGTCTATTACCCCATCAGTTCTCTATGCTCTGGAAGCGACTTTAGACTACCTTCTGTATTAATCCTAACCTCCCACTTCCGGCTTCAAGACTTCTCCCGAGCTGCACAAATCCTCTGGAATGCTGTACCCCAAGAAATTAATCTCTCCCTAAAAACACATATCTTCAGAGCAGCCTATCTTGCTCCCTAATCGAATTTGCACTTCTTTAAGGAAGTGGAGAAACTCCAGTGCCACATTTAAGCAGCTCCTCAAAGTCATAATCGCTTTCCAACAAGTTTTTAATTTGACTAAGGGATTTGTGCCAGATCAGAACCCCAAACTACAGATGCTGCGTTTCGGGGTACCTGCCCCTCATCAGTGTAGTGTGTGGGATATTCTGATCTGGCTGTGTGAGTGGGCTAAGACAAGGTCTGGGAGCTTGCTATCTACCTTATGGAGATAGCTAAGTAGGTGAGGAGATTGTAGCCAGATCAGAATATCCCATACACTACACTGATGAGGGGCAGGTACCCCGAAACGCAGCGTCTGTAGTTTGGGGTTCTGATCTGGCACAAATCAATGTAGAAGTGTTACTTAAATATCCACTATCCACACCCACCCAAGATGGGGTTCTGTCCCTCCCCTCGGTGCTCTGTGCTGGGAGGGGGGAGGTGTTTTGTCTTGCACTGTATGCTATCTCTAAGATTTCTAGTATATGAACATTGGTTTTCCTGCATACATGTAATGTATGTATCTGTTGAGTAAATAATTAAATGTTCTTATAATCATAATAGAAATATCTCAGACTGCACACACTACACATATGTCTCATACACACAATACCATTAAGAGATAGCTTAGAGCAAGAGCATACATCTTCTCCCCCTCCTTTCTGAACTGTCTGCAGTCAAAAAGCATAAAGCCCAGAGGGCAGTACAGTGTAATGTTGCATGAATATTCATTCCTTGGGGAGTGGGCAGCAGAGAGCTCACTGTGATTGACAGATGGAATTAATCTTTTATTTTGCAGTTTACAGAGGGAAGCATAAATAATAGAAATAAATGAATAGAGAGAGCTTTGAAAAAGTAATCAGAAAACAATATCAGTTACATATAGATTTTTGACCTGACAGATCCCCTTTAATGTCTATGCTGAATACAGCACTTGACTAGTTACATATACAAGAATAGGAGCGGAGATAATGTATGTGCATCACCACTCTGAATGAGGTTGCAGAGCCCCATTCTCAGGGTTATAAAGCCCCAATCTCAGGATCACCAGGGTTCTTAGCAGTCGTCTACCAGCATTCAGCAAGCTATCTCCTATCCAATGGTTAGGGGTTAACTTTTTTAAATAATCCTTTAATTGATCTAAAGATCTGTTTGGGGTCTGAATTAAATATAAGCCCAAAATATTAAAATCTGACAGTCCTGATGGTAACAAATATCAACTTGCAAGACTACTCATGTCTCTTCATAAGGCATAGTACAACACAAAATCTGAAGAGTCACATATTTATACATAACAGCACATTAGAATAGTGCAGTAAATAAGACAAGTGACGTGAAGCAGACTTATCAGTATGGGAAGAGGAAAAAAGTTGTTTAACCAAATATTGGAGCAGTTCATAGATAAGGAGTATGAAAGTTTTATTGTCCTCTGATTGAGACCTGGTCCAGGGTTGAGATGCCCCCAAATTGTCTGAGGATCACATTTCTTAATTGATGTAACAAGACCTAAATCCATGAAACACATTAATTACTACTCTGAATATATAAAAGATATATTTTTCCTGCGTAACCGCAATGCATAGACACTACATCTGCTCTCTAGCATCTGCTCATACATTGGTCCCAATGGTCAATGTGGCAGGCTTCTTTTCTGCCTTGTTTACCCTTGTGTATTTATCAAAAATAAAAAGGGAGGAGATTCGATGGCATAAAGAATGTTAAATGGGAACAAAGTAATGACTTTTTGACACAGTTTTTGTCAAATGGAAAATAATACATTACACAAAGATTTATTTTCAGCCATAAAAGGATCCTTTGTACTAAGGTCCTAGGTTATGGTTTGTTTTTATAAAACACGGAATAGCAAGATGCTGTATATGAAAGCATTCCACGCTCCAAACATGCATCCTCCTGTATATGGTAATATTGTACAATATGTGCAGTATCTGGATTCACATTATCTATTTTTATAGTTGCATGGATATGATATCTTTCTTGGCATGCACAAACAGTTCAAAGATGCATCTTACAGGGGCCATTTGATATTTGTTTGCCACAGAATTATTTAAAGAGGACCTGTCACCCCCCTTCCTGTGGCTATGCTAACTGAATGCACCCCGGAATGCAGAGTGCCTGCTGCATTCAGGGATGGGGTCCCCCATGTTTCTAGCCCCTTGTAAATTGTTACAGAGACTTTATAAAGTGTACAGATAACGAGTCTGGAGGGACTTACTCAGTAATGAGTCATCGCTGTTGCTGGTGTCCTCCCCACCTCCAGCCTTCTCTGTGCCACCTCCAGCTTTCAGCAATGACACATACGGGAGGCTGAACAAGAGAGGGCTGGAGATGGCATGGAGAGGGCTGGAAGCGAGGTGGACACCAGCAACAGCGATGACACATACAGGAGGCTGAACAAGAGAGGGTGGAGGTGGCACAGAGAAGGTTGGAGATGGGGAGGATACCAGCAACAGCGATGACACATACAGGAGGCTGAACAAGAGAGGGCTGGAGGTGGCACAGAGAGGGCTGGAGGCGAGAAGGACACCAGCAACAGCGATGACACATTCAGGAGGCTGAACAAGAGACGGCTGGAGGTGGCATAGAGAGGACTGGAGGCGGGGAGGACACCAGCAACAGCGATGACTCATTACTGAGTAAGTCCCTCCAGACTCTGTATCTGTACACTTTATAAAGTCTTTTTAACAACTTACAGGGGAACTAGAGACATGGGGGACCCCTTCCATGAATGCAGCAGACACGCTGAATTCAATGCTGCATTCAGTTAGCATAGCAACAGGGGTGTGACAGGTGCTCTTTAAGCTTGTTTGTGTGCTGCTAATTCTGCTGCATTCATCACATAGCCAGTCAATTACTTTACTAGTCCATGAATGTGATGTCACTTCTTCAGGTAACAATGGAAACACAGTAGCAACAGTGCCATAGCTCCCACCTTGAGAAGAATAGAAGAATTATGCATCATGCACAATTTTTAACTCCGTCCCTAGACATACCCATTTGCCATTTCTTTCTATCCTGGCAGGGGATGTCAGGGATGGACATTCTGTAGATGCCCAAAACTGCAGAGTGATGACCCAGATCCAGGACAGTTCATTGTCCAGGATGGTTGGAATTAGACATGAGGGAATTGATTCACAGGACTCTGGTCAGTTCTCACTGGCAGCTTGATGGGAGACCCACAAATAAGCTTTTAATAAGCCAGGAATGGTGTGCCATCTTCTGAGCATTGTCCTCATCTGTAGTTGGGACCTATGGATTTATGTTTTGTTCACTCATCCATAGTCATAGCCGGCTGAACTTTCTCAAGTCAATGTACCTTCACAATATAATATCTGACTTTTTTGTCTGTACAGGTGTGTTCATATGTTGCAAACTGTGTGTTTTATTTCTAAAGGTGTCCACACTAAACTACACAATCACAATCTTTTCTGGTTATTGCGGTAATGTTGCCCTTTTATGCCTTTTCCCCTTATTTGAAGCGTTTTTGTTGTAGATGTGGTCTGGGGGAACAATTATTCTCCTTGTGGAGAGTATTCTGACAGCCCGGAGTGAGGAGACTTAAAGCTGCAATGCTCCTCTGGGAAATGGCATATGCAAATTGTCACTTCAGTAAGGAAGTAGACAAACTCTAATGCCACCTACTTAAACTTTTATTAGGATTGCTACCTTTATTAGGTGGCATTATAGTGTGTCTACTTCCTTACTGAACTTACAATTTGCATATGCAATTTCCCAGAGGAGCATTGCCCTTTAAAAACCAGGGACATAAAAATGCACTGTTATATACAATGTATCTCTATGTACCAGTATAATTTGTCTGCGGAGTCAGAACCTGCAATACAGATCAAGTATAGAAGATTCTCCTACTGACATGAGCAGAATCTGTGACTCAAAGGACTATAGGTGCATTTCAATGAATTAGAATATCATCAAAAAGTTTATTTATTTCAGTAATTCCATACATAAAATGAAATGCAGATATTGTATAGAGTCATTACAAACAGAGTGATCAATTTCAAGCGTTTATTTATATTAATGTTGATGATCATGGCTTATAGCCAATGAAACCCAGAGGTTATTACCTCAGAAAATTAAAGTAGGGTAGGGTGCTAGTCTAGAAGACCCCAATTCAAATGTACAGCAACCTAAAACAATTGCTGCATATTAAAATTGTGTTATGTGACCAAAGCCAAGAATACTTTACTGTAATTATAACAGTAATGATTCTGTATAGACCTTCTGGTCACCGAGATTAGTGCACAAAATTCTGCAAAGTCATGTTGACTATGATAGTCAATGCCTCAGTTCAAACCTATCTAGTAGAACAGTGTTTTCTGTGCATGTGTTATTCTGGACAGGGTTAAAGGTGGCACTTGTGGTAATGTAGTTATTAGGTTCTATTCACATATCATATATTTTTTTATGGTAAAAATATGCTACATGCAGGGCTAGTATTCCTGCCAAGTCAAAGGTCACTCCCAGGCTATGTTCATAAGCTGCGTTTTTGCTGCAATTTTTTGTACAGCCCAAAACTGCACTCTTGGCAGTAAATATTCACGTTTTGAAGCATTTTTGCATAGTATTTACACATTGTTGCAGCGTGTTTTGGGGTGTAGCTTACATGACTGCTATATTTACAGTACATGTTTGTTTTATTAAGCAAAAACACTGCAAAAATGCTGCAAAAATATAACGAAACACATTGTTGCTTTTTTTTGCAACTTTTGTTCACTTTCTCATTGCTGTCTATAGGTGAAAAAGCTATGAAAACCGCTGGAAGAAATGACATGTCGCTGATTTAAAAAACACTGCAGTTCTCACATTCAATCAGGAAAAAACAAGAGCGTGTGCAAGACATTTCAGAGCTCTCATAGCCTTTGCTAGTATTGTGAAAAGCATCTTTTAATTTGTACTAAAAACGTAGCAAAAAAAAAAGTACTGTGTGAATATGGCCAATTATAGAAAAAAAGGGTCATGCTTTGCTTTCAGTTAGGGCCCTTTCACATCAGCGGTTTACACTGATGTGCGGCAGATCCGGCAGGTGGTGCCACATCTGCCGCCTAATGGTCGACTTGAGGCCCGGATCCGGCAAGCCCCATGTATTGTCTATGGGGCTTGCGGTCCCGTCCGATGCGGCAAGTGCAGTTCCGCCAGATGCAGCAAATTTATTTTTTTTGCGGCCGCAAGTGTCGGATCTGCCATATCCGGCAGAACCGGACTTGCCGCACTGGACCTCAAGCCCCATAGACAATACTTGGGGCTTGCCGGATCCGGGCAGCAAGTCGGCTGTTAGGCGGAAGATCCGGCAGATGTGGTGCCACCTGCCGGATCTGCCGCACATCAGCGTGAACTGCTCATGTGAAAGGAGCCTTACGGTTGTGCAATGAACTGATATATTGGAGTCTTGTTTGAAAACAAAATCCATGATAGAGATCTAAACAGCCAATCGAGCATATAAAATATCAACTGATTCTCATAAGGAAAAAAAGGATCAATTATTATCTGTGTTGTCATCAAAATATTATCTATATACAATACTTATGCTATCCATATACCCATAGGTCTGGGGCGCAGGAGGGGTGTTTGTTACATCGAAGTGATATGCATTTTCAAAGGGTAAGTGCATCAAAAAAAAATTTTTTTCAACAACTGCAAAATTGTAAAGTATGTTTTAATTTGTTTTGCCAATATTATCATTTTTTATGGAGTAAAATATGAAAAATAATTTTAAAAGTTCCACTTTAAAACACTAGGGGGAGCAGTTGCTTGAAATCCTACTGTACAGCTGGCATGCATTACAATGTGCTGAAAATGTGGGCTGGATCAGCTCCATGTGCATGATATCTCCTCCCCCCTCCCTTTCTAGGTGTTTACAAATGGATAAGAAAGAAGCAGTTTACAGTCATAAATTGGAGCCATTTTGTTGAAGATACAAAACTACATACAGATCCATCCACCCATCCATCCACCCATGGAGGCAGGCTCTCTTTACAACGACCCATCCATCCACCCATCCATTCATTGCTCCTTGTCCTTTGTACTCACCTCATCCCAGACAGGGATCCTCCTGTTAGCTCAGTGTCCGGCAGCTCCTCTTGTCACAGTTCAGCTAGCACTCAGCACAGGAGGAGCTGTCAGGAATGGAGGAGTCCGTGAGAGTGGCAGCAGGGAACGGGGATCAGAGGTGTGTGGGGGCATCGGAGGAGCACGGAAAAGGTGGAGGCTGGGTACGGGTATTGGTGGTTTTTGGGGGCATTGGAGGAGCCCAGAAGAGTGGGAGGTGGGCCACGGGGATCAGAGGAGTGTGGGGACATTGGAGGGGCCCGGGTGAGGAGGGAGGTGGAGGGTGTCAGACCTGGTGGGTAGCAGTGACGACTGCATCCTGATATCAGAGGGAAAGTGTAAGTGAAGCTCATAGAACACGCTATGGACTTCACAAAGATGGCGCCTATCTCCACCCAGCTGTTATATGGACAGCCCAGGGGGCATGTCCAGATCACAGCCATAATACAGTGACTAGGGTCGGTGGCTGTCTATTAGATCCTATGTGCATGGGCTGCTGTAATTGGAGGATGTAACTGTCGTTACACACCTGCAAATCCAAGATGGCAGCCCCCAGTGTAAGAGAAATAATAGAATTAATAAAAAATTGTACATCTAATTACATAATCAGTTGTTAATACAAAAAGTACAATCGTGGCACTTTCCCTTTAAACATGATAGAGTACGGAATAACATTTACAAGAACAAATAAAGTTTTCTATGTTAGTAATAACAATGTATCTGTAAAAATAGGATGTTATAGGTATGACCTGCATGGGATCCAACATTTTTTGGGCACTTGTAGGCTGTAAAAGGCAAGACACTTCAGAAATATGAAAAATAATAGTGCATGTTTTTATGTAAAAACTTTCATCTGAAGAGTCTTATTGAATAACATTGGTCTGCATCAGCTAAGTTTTATAAAAGAACAGCAATTATTAACTTACTCATGGCGGGTGCGGCGTGCACATTTACAATGTATATCTCGCTCGCTTTAGAAGCCTTACCTTTTGTGCATTTTTGCTCTTTCTCAACTGCATCTCAGTACGTATTATGGTACCTTCGCTTGCCGCAATATCGGCTGGCGATATGAGGCAATCTAAAGTGCGCATGCACGTTTTTCATGGTCGCCTCAGATCGCCGATGGCGGTATTACACGCCGCAATCTCGCCCTGAAATAAAGGCGATGTGTCGCCCCGGAAATCGCCTCACCCACAGCGGAACCAATCCGGTCCAATTCCCTCGCCGCTTCACACACCGCAATTCCAAAGACAATGTGGGCGTACATGGTCAGCGCTGTGAGGAGATAGGCGTGCCACAGTGGTTTACACCGCGCCCCATATGCATTCATTGGACAACGCAACAGCGTTACGATTTGTCAGCCTGCTCTGGAAGGCTGGCTAATACATGACGCAATTGAAGATGTGTGTGTTGCTGAACGGACAGCTCTTCAAATATGGCGCCCTGTCAACTGTCAGCCAATGGGAACATAGTAGCCAACACCAATCATCGTAGACGGGGCGTAGACTACAGAACGGTTGAGGCACGCCTACTGGAAATCCTAGGCAACGCTGTTTCCATCACTATCACCCGTTCACACGTCGCAACAAGGAAATATCGCCTTCATGATTGAAGCTGATTTCAGAGCAGTGCTCAGGAATCAGGCGACAGGCGATTGATCGCCGCAAAATTCCCCAATCACACGCCGCAACTGTGAGGCAATTTCACGGCAATTGCTCTGGGGCGACATATCGCCTTTAAGATTCCCGGGCGAGATTGCGGCGTGTGAAGGTACCATTAAACCAGGTCCCTAGATTCCTTCCTACCTATTTTCTGGCACAATTTGGATTCATTTTTATAGGCTGTCTGATACCTGCGAGCAATGAAGAATGTAGGCCTACAGGGGCAAGGAAAGTTGTTACTCATTAGCAATCTCTGCCTTGTTGGAAATAAAATTAACCTCTTCAAGAAAAGACTGGAAGGTTGACCAATAGGTAGGAAGGAATCTAGGGACCCAGTTGAAAAGACACACCTCAACGTGGTGACTTGGTGGTTTATAAATGCGCATTGATAAAGCTAAGTGTCTTCTTTTTCTCCTTTTAGCTTAGCTGCAATTTTCTTTTTTCATATTTTGTCACTAAATAGTGCTACTTATATTTATGTATCTAAACCATGTTTAAGTGTACTAACACTGGTAGGAATTAGTACTGCATCTATAAATGAAGGTACCATTAAAGGCATATGGAGGTATTGCATGGGCACATACCAGTATACGGGTGCCATATTGCAGATCTATAATACACCCATGTGTATGATATATAAAAGGGCAGTGTTATTGGTCAATTAACTGCTTTTGTCCAGGAAACTCCAGTGTAGTTCACTAAATAAAGCATATATGTCACCAAAATTAAAGTGGTTGTTTGATACTTACATATCCGTGGGTCCAACACCTGATACCCTCACTGGTCACATGTCATCTGCTCATGTGGTTGCTGTAAAGAAGCAATGTACAGAGGGGAACACAGCAGCCCCATATGTTATTAAGTGGATGCTGCTGGGTGTGAACTTAAATGACTAGAAGATAAGGTGCAGTACTCGGTATTGAACCTTATCTGCTATGCAAGTGAACAGGAAATGATGTGCAGTACCTGGAAACAACCACTAAACAGCATACTTGACTGCTGTGTTTTACACAGTACATTGCTGATATGGCTATGGCTACCACTGGAGGATTTGACAGCTAATCAATGTCAAATCAGGGCCTGGATGAGGTATTTTGATGCCCTAGGCAGACAAAGCCAATAGCACCTCTCCCGTCCCCTGATGAGCCTTCAAAGGAATGGGACACAGACAAAGCACACCCTCTAATGTAGCATCCTCCGATGGGTAAAATTGTTCCCTTTTTCACCCAAAAATACCAGCAAAAAAGTGATGTACCTTAAGTGTAAGGCTTAACAGGAGGTGCTTTTTCATTTATTCATTGTTTTTGTGTCATTTACACAATACAAGAGACAAATAGCGATATCTATGATGTGAAACCGAAGGTCAGTCATGGAAACTAATATAACTCAATAACTATAATCGAGGCCTATTGGTTTCAATTAAGGCATCAAGAATTTGGTGAATACCCTAATGGAAACTAAACAGACCCCATTATATAAAAAAGGGATAGATATGATGGTTTTTACATCCATTGTGTGACAAATACAGTTATAGAATAGAGATGGGCGAGTCCTAAAAGACTCAGAATCGCAAGACCCCAATGAGTCCGAGTCCAGGACTCGGGACTCGTTGCGAGTCCAGCGAGTCCAATGTTAATGAATAGGGAACCGAGTAATAGCGAATAATGACATTTACAACTCGCTGATGTGTCTCTGAAAGTGTGCGAGTCCAAACTCGCTGGTTTTTCTCTTATTTGGAGGCTTGGAGCCGATGATGCGAGGGAATCGATTCTCCAGCACACACCATGCTTTAAGGAAACAGGAAACGAGTCGCGCTGACAGGCGCACACACAGAGCAATCCATTCATCAGTGCAATCATGGCAGCAGGCCGTGGCACGGTGAACACACTGCGTCTTATTCAACTTGTGGAGGCTCGTCCATTTCTATGGCTCCCTACAGATCCTGACTATGGGGATAAAACCCAAATTAATACAGCCTGGAGAGAGATCGCCCAAGAGATGTTCCCTGCGTTCCATCGGAGTGGCCATGAGGAACAGAGCAATCTGAGTAATTTAAATGAGTTCACACGTTATATATTGCATTTACTGTATATATACTCGTGTATAAGCCGACCCGTGTATAAGCCGACCCCCCTATTTTTGCCCCCAAAAACTGTGAAAACATATTGACCGCCATCCTGGTATACAGCGGCTATCACTGGTAGACAGCCCCCCAGCAGAGTATACACCTCCCCCTGCAGAGTATACAGGCCCCCAGATGGGTATACATGCCCCCATATTGTGGTATACAGGCAGGGGCGGACTGGCCCAGGTGCCACAGGTCATGCGGCTGCAGGAGCATGAATCATCCGCATGTCCCTGAAGCAGCAGGCGGAAACGGAAGCTCCTGGCCGCGCGATGACGTCATCAGCACGCGGCTGCGTCCGGGAGTGAGCGTCTGTGAGTGGCGTGCGGCTGCGACTGTGAGTGAGCGGCTGTGAGGAGCGCGAGGCTGCGGCTGAGAGCGAGCCCTAGGAGACTGCGGGAGCTGCGGTGACTGTGAGGCGGCCGCCAGTCATCAACCCCCCCCCCCACCCCCCGTCCTCACCTGTGTCGGGCCGGTGAGGGAGGGTTGCCACCCAAACTGTAGGGTGCCAGTCAGTCCCTGTATACAGGGCCCTCAGTGGGTGTACAGGCCCCCAGCAGTGGGTATACAGGGCCCCCAGCAGTGGGTAGACAGTGCCCCAGTGGGTATACAGGGCCCCCAGCAGTGGGTATACAGTGCCCCAGTGGGTATACAGGGCCCCCAGCAGTGGGAATACAGGGCCCCTATAGCAGGGTATACAGGACCCTGAATGTGTTATCATGCTCCACCGCATAGTTGCCTATATTTGGATGGGGTCACAACAGTACACTTAGTTTAAGGTCTGATCCTCCTGGCTCTTACGGCCAAGGGGTTGGGTGTATATAAATACCACTAATGACCAGAGTCTGGTGCCCGCACTATTACATTCTCTATGCGTTGACATGTGTCCTGCCTCATTTGTGATTGTGGCCACGTGAGCTCAATGTCCGTAATGCTGTTGATGATGTTCCACACTGTCGTGTCACTGTGCCTTGTATACACATTACACACACAACATGAATAAAATGTTATTGTTGATTTGTACACATACTTTTGGTGTTTCAAATATTACACATCTCTAAACCCGGTTTGAAATCATTTCACAGTTGACCATCTTAAAAAACGGTGGAGGAGCTGCCGGGACCAGCATAGGAAGCAGTACCGGCAGTACTCGGAGAGAGAACCGGGAGAGCAGCTCCATTGCTGACCCACTACCATTTCTACGACCGGCTGTCCTTCCTTCACCCGGTGGCCCGTATGCCAAGGTATGTGTCTGCAGCACTGTTGTGTACAATTATTATTATTTATTAATATATACATTAGGTTCCAATTCGGCTCTGTGGGTAGCAGAGTATACAGGTGGCTCTGTGGGTAGCAGAGTACACAGGCGGGTCTGTGGGTAGCAGAGTATACAGGCCGCTCTGTGGGTAGCAGAGTATACATGCCGCTCTGTGGGTAGCAGAGTATACAGGCGGCTCTGTGGGTAGCAGAGTATACAGGCAGCTCTGTGGGTAGCAGAGTATACAGGCGGCTCTGTGGGTAGCAGAGTATACAGGCGGCTCTGTGGGTAGCAGAGTATACAGGCCGCTCTGTGGGTAGCAGAGTATACAGGCGGGTCTGAGGTAGCAGAGTATACAGACGGCTCTGTGGGTAGCAGAGTATACAGGCGGGTCTGAGGTAGCAGAGTATACAGGCGGCTTTGTGGGTAGCAGAGTATACAGGCAGCTCTGAGGTAGCAGAGTATACAGACGGCTCTGTGGGTAGCAGAGTATACAGGCGGGTCTGTGGGTAGCAGAGTATACAGGCGGCTCTGTGGGTAGCAGAGTATACAGGCGGCTCTGTGGGTAGCAGAGTATATAGGTGATGAGAATAGGGTTAATAGATGGTGCTACAGTGTTGGGGCGGGCTAGAGGGAGCAGAGATCCAATTACTGCCATCATTACTGACCTTATTAAAGATAGCGGCCGCAGCTGAATGACATCATGGCAAAGGTAAACATGGGGTGTGGTTAGCTGCAGGAGGGCAGTGAGAGGTGTGGGTTGTTTGGCAGAGGGCGTGGTGTGGGCGGGGTGAGCGCGGCTCCTGTGTCAGATATGCTGCGAGCGCGGACCCGCGGCAGATCTCCGGGAGCAGAGGACGTGTCCGGTACGTCCGTAGCCCCCGGCCTCCCCGTTGTCCGCACACACAGCCCCGCTGTGACCTCTGCAGTGTCACAGGCCCCGGCGGGCGGCTGTCATCTCCTCCTGACACTGACCTCCTCCTGATTTGATTGTCTGTGTTGTCCCCCCCGCTGTCAGCATCAGTGATCTGCTAAGACCTGTGGGTGCACAGACGGGGTAAGTACAAATGCCAGCATGCCGGGGTGGATGGGGCGCTGTCAGGGGCGCAGGTCTTGCTGGGAGCGGAGGGCGCGAGGCCGCTCGCGAAAACGCTATAGCGGCTGTGTGAGTTAAGCGTCTCCGCTCGCAGTGACGCTAAGGAGTTTGGGATTCGGCTACAGTGCCCGAATTTCAAACTCCCGATTATATAAATAGATTATATATATATATTGTATACGTTTCAACCCCTTCCCTGGTTTATATAGATGATATAAGCTAAAAGTTTTGTAAATTAAGTATGTCAAGTTAAAAGTGAAGTCAGGGGGACGTTTTTTTCATGTGAACCATTGGTGTTATTGATCGTCTAGATTAGATGGGATGGGGGGGGTGGGTGGTAATAAGGGGGGGAAAAATTATGTATTATTATGGAATTAGCAAACAAAGTCACGTATTCCTTTATGTTATGTACAGTTGGTTATTCTTTAATAATAATAAAAAATATCTGATTAAGAATACACAGATACACAGAGTCTAAAAAGCGTGCAACTTAATGTTTGACCTATGTTTTTGTTTCCAAATGCAATGCATTCACCAAATTTTTTTTTACTTTACCCACAGAGAAGCTTACTACAGAGGGCGGCGTGCAGCTAACCCTCCACCTCCAAACAGAAGGCGGCGTGGAGAAAACCCACCACCACCACCACGGCCGCCGCCACCACCACCACCGCCGTCGCCGCCGCCACCAGCGGCAGAGCCAGCACCACCACCGCCGCCACCAGCGGCAGGGCCAGCACCACCACCGCCGCCACCAGCGGCAGGGCCATCACCACCACCGCCGTCGCCGCCACCACCACCACCATCGACGCCACCAGCGGCAGGGCCAGCACCACCACCGCCGCCACCAGCGGCAGGGCCAGCACCACCACCGCCGCCACGAGCGCCAGGGCCAGCTTATGGTCAAATCCCGGGGTCACCTCATTCAAATTTAAAACAGAGTAATGCTGACTTTGCCCGCAGTATAATACCATTCATGGATAATATTCCATTTGACAGGCTACTGCGGGCAAGGTCAGCATTACAGATAGTGCTTGAAGCCTGTCAGCCCACTAACCACCCAGGTGAGGTTTTTGACTATTTGGATGGGTGGAAACTATCGGCCTCTAACAGGCTAGGCAGGCCCACACCCCGGGACAGCCATGTGCCACCCCACAGGGCTATACCTCATTTGCCTCACTGCCAGTGGCCACCTAACAGGGACCTACCTGCTTTCCCTACACCTGAGCAGAGGATCCACCCTCAAGGGTTCGCCCAGGCCATACATGGGGCCCTTGACCTTTTACAAGATGGACAGCCCACCTACCAGGACCTGTAGGGCTCCATTTGTTATACCATACTGGTGCCCTGTTGGTATCCAGTCAGTTACATTGCACTAATGTTTTAAGAACCTATGTGCTTTTGTAAATACTTTATTTTTATTTTACATTTTTGTGTTATCTGGAGCAAAATGTTCAATTGCTCTGATTTTACTTTTCTTCTTACTAGAAATGTATCCGCAAAATGGAAAAGCGGGTGATATTGGTTGGGGGTGTGTCCTTTCATATGGTCACAATGTCCAACCAGTGCTGCCATTTTGTTTTTGAAACACAGTTTTAAAAAACAGCTTTGTGTCTGTCTTTTTTCAAGGAATGGATGTGTAGTTTTTTTTGTGGGTGGGCTTGAAGTCATCATCATTATTATAATTATTATTTATTTATATAGCGCCGATAGGTTCCATTGCGCTTTACATGAGGATAAGGTAGACAAGGACAAGTACAATAAACATAGACAATAAGGTCATACAGGTACAAGAGTAGAGGACCCTGTACGCGTGGGCTCACATTCTACGAGGGGTGGGTGGGGATACAATAGGGTGGGGAAGGTGTCGGTCGTGGGGCGTGTAGCGGGGTCTCATGGCAGGTTGTAGGCCTGTCGGAAGAGGTGAGTCTTTAGGTGTCTCTTGAAGGTTCCCAGGGTAGGCGAGTGACTGATGAGGTGGGGCAGGGAGTTCCAGAGCATGGCGGATGACCGGGAGAAATCCTGTATGCGGTTGTGGGAAGAGGAGATGAGGGGGGAGTGTAGGACAAGTTCTTGGGATGAACGCAGGTTGCGTGAGGGATGGTATCGGGAGATCATGTCGGAGATGTATGGTGGGGATAGGTTGTGTAAGGCTTTGAATGTCATGGTCAGTGTTTTAAAGTGAGGTCTCTGTGGGGCGGAGGGGCCAGTGAAGGGCTTGTCAGAGGGGGTAGGCAGGGGAGTAGCGTGAGGACAGATGGATTAGTCGGGCAGCAGAGTTTAGTATAGATTGGAGAGGTGCAAGAGAGTTGGCAGGGAGGCCTGTGAGAAGGAGGTTGCAGTAGTCAAGGCGGGAGATGATGAGGGCATTAATGAGTGTTTCAGCAGTGTCAGGATTGAGGAACGAGCGAATTGGTGAAATATTTTGGAGTTGGAGTCACAGGGACTTGGTTAGGGACTACAGGTGGGGCTTGAAGGAGAGGGAGGAGTCAAGGATTACCCCGAGACATTTGGCGTGGGGGACAGGGAAGAGAGAGCATCATTAGCAAGTACTTTACGGCCCGCATGGCGCATGAAGTCACCTTGGTTACTAAGTGTCAAATCATGACTCCACATACAACTGTTGCTGACAAATAAACAGTGCCTGTGTTTGGGGGGTTACTTAATGCCTCGCTATGGCAACAAGACTATGAACACACATGTGAGAGGCTGGGACGTCTACATGCTACACATCGCGTCTACGCGTTTTCTACGGAGCGTACAGTGGGACCCTTCACCAGGCTCCAGCAGGATGATAGTACAAGCAACGCCCACGATGCAGGCATAGGCTTGGTGCCTCGAAAAATTAGCCCAAGGGGCTGTTTGTCATTTTGGGTATAAATGCAGGCCTAAGGGCCATGATAAGCTTGTTAGCCTGGGTGTCTCCAAAAATTAGCCCAAGGGGCTGTTTGGCATTTTTGGTATAAATGCAGGCCTAAGGGCCATGATAAGCTTGTTAGCCAGGGTGTCTCCAAAACCATGATAAGCTTGTTAGCCTGGGTGTCTCAAAAAATTAGCCCAAGGGACTGTTTGGCATTTTTGGTATAAATGCAGGCCTAAGGGCCATGATAAGCTTGTTAGCCAGGGTGTCTCCAAAACCATGATAAGCTTGTTAGCCTGGGTGTCTCAAAAAATTAGCCCAAGGGGCTGTTTGGCATTTTTGGTATAAATGCAGGCCTAAGGGCCATGATAAGCTTGTTAGCCAGGGTGTCTCCAAAACCATGATAAGCTTGTTAGCCTGGGTGGCTCCAAAAATTAGCCCAAGGGGCTGTTTGGCATTTTTGGTATAAATGCAGGCCTAAGGGCCATGATAAGCTTGTTAGCCAGGGTGTCTCCAAAACCATGATAAGCTTGTTAGCCTGGGTGGCTCCAAAAATTAGCCCAAGGGGCTGTTTGGCATTTTTGGTATAAATGCAGGCCTAAGGGCCATGATAAGCTTGTTAGCCAGGGTGTCTCCAAAACCATGATAAGCTTGTTAGCCTGGGTGGCTCCAAAAATTAGCCCAAGGGGCTGTTTGGCATTTTTGGTATAAATGCAGGCCTAAGGGCCATGATAAGGTTGTTAGCCAGGGTGTCTCCAAAACCATGATAAGCTTGTTAGCCTGGGTGGCTCCAAAAATTAGCCCAAGGGGCTGTTTGGCATTTTTGGTATAAATGCAGGCCTAAGGGCCATGATAAGCTTGTTAGCCAGGGTGTCTCCAAAACCATGATAAGCTTGTTAGCCTGGGTGGCTCCAAAAATTAGCCCAAAGGGCTTAATAAAGTCTATTTTTAAATAAAGCAGGGCGCTTGGCCCATAGCATATTATTGCTTGGACTAGGAGCATAGAACAAGCAACGCCCACTATGCAGGCATAGGCTTGGTGCCTCAAAAAATTAGCCCAAAGGGCTTAATAAAGTCTTTTTTTACATAAAGCAGGGCGCTTGGCCCATAGCATATTATTGCTTGGACTGGGTGCCTAATGAAATCAACAGAGCTAAGGGACATGTAATTAATTCCTGTCCAAAATGGGCATATTGTTAACAGCGCAATCTCCCAATCATATAAATTATGATTAGGTTAATCTAGGATTGTGTACTGTCGTCTGGAGGGCTTAGGAACTGTGATGATATCCAATCCTTGTTGAATTTAATTAGAGTGAGCCTGTCGGCATTTTCAGTGGTGAGGCGGGACCTTCTATCAGTGACTATACCCCCAGCAGCACTGAAAACACGCTCTGATGTCACACTAGCAGCTGGGCATGCCAGCACCTCCAAGGCATACAATGAGAGCTCAGTCCAAGTGTGCAGCTTGGAAACCCAGTAATTAAAGGGTACAGAAGGGTCGGTTAGGAAGCTGGTACTGTCACTGAGATACTGCTGCACCATGTTGGACAATTGTTGTCTCCTACTCAAGGTGACCGTAGGCAAATTCCGTTCTTGATTGGAAGGTCTGTTGAACATCGCCCAGTTGGCGGACATCTTACCCCCACCTCTTCTTGTCATTGATGGCGTTTGTGTCCCAACCAAAGGCTGCTGTTGCAAAGAGCTGGTTCTTCGATGTATAGCGGATTCAGACGGTGATATTGCCAGCAAAATATCAAGAAGAACCCTCTTTACATTATCCATCGTTAAGCCCCTGGATGAGTGCGACAGCAGCGACTGAAATTTGTCTTTGTACCGTGGGTCCAAAAACGTTGACAACCAGTAGAGGTCGCTGTCATAGATGTGAATGACGCGATCTTTGGAGACACATTGACACATTACTTCAGCCATGTGTGCTAAGCTGCAAAGACTCATCTCCTCGGTTACAACAGAATGAAGATCACTACGCGTCGTGACCTCTAAATCCTCCTCTTCAGCCCACCCATGCTGTACCGACATAAACGTAGGGTTGGTAGTACCATCAGGGTTCACATCAGTACCAGAGAAAAATAAATCTTCTTCATCATCACCCTCATCACCATCTTCCTGAACCAATGTAGCCTGCTGATATTGGCTTGGCTGGCTAGGATCAGCGATGTTCAATTCTGGCTCCATAGCCATCCGCTGTGCTCTCAAAGCATCTGTTTTGAGATTCATTAGGGATTCTTTGAGCAGGCAGAGCATGGGGATGGTGAGACTGATAATCGACTGATCCCCACTGACAAATTTGGTGCAGTATTCGAAGTTATCCAGCAACTCGCAAAGGTCAGCGATCCAGACCCACTCGAAAGTACTGATGTGTGTGGTATGACTTCCGGGTTGACGGGCATGTTGCAGCTGATATTCCGCTATTGCCTTCTGCTGCTCATTAAACCTTGCCAACATATGGAAGGTGGAGTTCCATCGCGTAGGCATGTCGCAAATTAGCCTGTGTTTCGGCAAGTTAAATTGGATTTGAAGGGCTGAAAGACTTGCAGCTGCTGTGGACGAATGTCTAAAGTGGGCGCAAATTCGCCTCACCTTATCCAGTAGCTCAGATAACTCTGGGTATATTTTGAGGAATTTCTGAACTACCAGGTTCAGCACGTGAGCCATGCAAGGCACATGTACAAGTTTACCGTGCTTTATTGCCGCCACAAGGTTTGCACCATTATCGCTCACAACTAGACCTGGTTGTAGTTCCAGTGGGGCCAGCCACTCATCGGTCTGTTGCTTGAGACCTTTCCACAACTCAGTTGCAGTGTGACGTGTGTCACCTAGGCAGATAAGCTTCAGAAGAGCCTGTTGTCGCCTTGCTGAAGCAGTACTGCAAAGCTCCCAACTCGGACGTGATGGTGCGGGAGGCTCAGCAGTGGACAAGGAAGTTGCAGAAGCAGATTGTGCACTGGACATATATGATGAGGCAGACACCCGGAATGATGTTGGGCCCGCTATTCGTGGAGTTGGTAGTATGTCAGATGGTACAGTTTTAGAAGTTGGGACACTCTCCACCAGGTTGATCCAGTGAGCCGTTAGTGAAATGTATCTGCCCTGTCCACAACTACTTGTCCACGTGTCCGTTGTTAGGTGGACTTTGCGGTGACAGCATTTGTTAAAGCACGTTTTAAGTTGTTAACCACGTGCTGAACGGCACTACGTGAGAAAAAGTAGCGACTGGGTACAGAGTATCGTGGTGCTGCCTCAGCCATCAACTCCCGAAAAGACTCTGTACCCACAAGCCTAAACGGCAACATTTCCACAGCTAACAACTTTGCTATTTTCGCAGTCACTTTTTGGGAATATGGGTGTGTCGGTTGGAACTTCCGCTGTCTTTCATACAGCTGTGGCACAGACAACTGCACGTTTGGACCAGACTGACAAGAGGATTGACTCCTGTCATGTCTGTCTTGTAAAGCACCTTGGGAGGAGTACGCTTGAGCAGGAGCTGATGCCTGAACACTTGCTGGTGAAGGATGGATATGAGGTGGCCTGGAAGTGTTGTGATGAGAAGGCACTGATTTTGAACCCTGATAGGGCGCCCACTGAATTGGGTGCTTAAGAGACATATGCTTGCGCATACTGCTGGTGCTCTGGTTTCCTTTTACCGTGCCTCTGCTTAGCCTTGCCTGGCACATCTTACAGATAACCATATTTGGTACTGTTGGGCTATCCTTAAAAAATTGCCACACACTGGCTGTTCGTCCTTTATTTTTAATTGGAGGAAGAGGAGGATGACTCTGTTCAACACCAACTGTGGACACATTTTGGGCAACTGTGTTTGCAGTTTGTGCAACAGTTGGTACAGTTTGTGCCACAGTTGACGCTATTTGGGCAACTGTTCTCACAGTTTGTGTTCTGGAGACAGTACGCCTTGGTGATTTTGCCAGTGGTACATAGCCACTTTCGTCCTCCTGGCTGCTCTCTTGGCTATGCAATTCAGCAATCCAGGTAGGATCTGTGGTGTAATCATCCACCCCTTCCTGTTCAAAGGATTCTGGATAAACTGACTGAGCTGGCTGGCCAGATGAGATGTGTGTCTCATCATCCTCATCATCATCCACCTCCTGAGATACTGTTTGCATTTCGTGAAAGTGTCTTTCTTCAGGACGAGGTGCTTCCAAACTTTGGCCATGAGTAGACATTTCGTCTACTTCAAGTATCTCGTCAGGCAGTGACAAAGAAACCCCTTGATAAGAACCGAATAAGTCATCGGAGTGACCAAGGTCGAGATCCAAATTTTCCTTTGGCTGCCGATGGGTTGAGGCAATAGGAAGACTTTGAGGATTGGATGGCGCTGCATTGTCTGTAGCGACACTAGAATGTCTTGGCACGGATGATTGTGTACTGCAAGAACCAGTGGTCGAGGGCGTCTGAGCCATCCAAGATGTTATCTTGTCATGCTCTTCGGCCTCAACACACGTTTTTTTGAGTACTGGGATTTCTAGGTAGAAAAAAGGACGTTCTATCAATCCTAGGCTGTGTACTTGTACCAGTGCCTTCTTGGGCAAGACTGCTGCGGCCACGACCTCGTCCCTGTCCCTTTGCAACATCCTTTTTGGTAATTGTTTTTTTTTGAGACATTGTTGACGAATGCACAGTCACCGAGTTGGAGTTAGGTGTTGCTGTATGCGTCACTTGCTGGCGGGTAAGTGTGCGCGCTCACACTTGGCAGTGAAGCCACACACTACACTCCCTAAAAAAATTGGTTTTAAGTGCGCACAGCCACCGAGATGTGGTTTGGTGTTGCTGTATGCGTCACTTGCTGGCAGGGTAAGTGTGCGCGCTCACACTTGGCAGTGAAGCCGCACACTACACTCCCTAAAAAAATTGGTTTTAACTGCGCACAGCCACCGAGATGTGGTTTGGTGTTGCTGTATGCGTCACTTGCTGGCGGGGTAAGTGTGCGCGCTCACACTTGGCAGTGAAGCCGCACACTACACTCCCTAAAAAAATTGGTTTTAAGTGCGCGCAGCCACCGAGATGTGGTTTGGTGTTGCTGTATGCGTCACTTGCTGGCGGGGTAAGTGTGCGCGCTCACACTTGGCAGTGAAGCCGCACACTACACTCCCTTAAAAAATTGGTTTTTAAGTGCGCACAGCCACCGAGATGTGGTTTGGTGTTGCTGTATGCGTCACTTGCTGGCGGGGGTAAGTGTGCGCGCTCACACTTGGCAGTGAAGCCGCACACTACACTCCCTAAAAAAATTGGTTTTAAGTGCAAACAGCCACCGAGATGTGGTTTGGTGTTGCTGTATGCGTCACTTGCTGGCGGGGTAAGTGTGCGCGCTCACACTTGGCAGTGAAGCCGCACACTACACTCCCTAAAAAAATTGGTTTTAAGTGCACGCAGCCACCGAGATGTGGTTTGGTGTTGCTGTATGCGTCACTTGCTGGCGGGGTAAGTGTGCGCGCTCACACTTGGCAGTGAAGCCGCACACTACACTCCCTAAAAAAATTGGTTTTAAGTGCGCGCAGCCACCGAGATGTGGTTTGGTGTTGCTGTATGCGTCACTTGCTGGCGGGGTAAGTGTGTGCGCTCACACTTGGCAGTGAAGCCGCACACTACGCTCCCTAAAAAAATTGGTTTTAAGTGCGCGCAGCCACCGAGATGTGGTTTGGTGTTGCTGTATGCGTCACTTGCTGGCGGGGTAAGTGTGCGCGCTCACACTTGGCAGTGAAGCCGCACACTACACTCCCTAAAAAAATTGGTTTTAAGTGCGCACAGCCACCGAGATGTGGTTTGGTGTTGCTGTATGCGTCACTTGCTGGCGGGGTAAGTGTGCGCGCTCACACTTGGCAGTTAAGCCGCACACTACACTCCCTAAAAAAATCGGTTTTAAGTGCGCGCAGCCACCGAGATGTGGTTTGGTGTTGCTGTATGCATCACTTGCTGGCGGGGTAAGTGTGCGCGCTCACACTTGGCAGTGAAGCCGCACACTACACTCCCTAAAAAAATTGGTTTTAAGTGCGCACAGCCACCGAGATGTGGTTTGGTGTTGCTGTATCCGTCACTTGCTGGCGGGGTAAGTGTGTGCGCTCACACTTGGCAGTGAAGCCGCACACTACGCTCCCTAAAAAAAATTGGTTTTAAGTGCGCGCAGCCACCGAGATGTGGTTTGGTGTTGCTGTATGCGTCACTTGCTGGCGGGGTAAGTGTGCGCGCTCACACTTGGCAGTGAAGCCGCACACTACACTCCCTAAAAAAATTGGTTTTAAGTGCGCACAGCCACCGAGATGTGGTTTGGTGTTGCTGTATGCGTCACTTGCTGGCGGGGTAAGTGTGCGCGCTCACACTTGGCAGTGAAGCCGCACACTACACTCCCTAAAAAAATCGGTTTTAAGTGCGCGCAGCCACCGAGATGTGGTTTGGTGTTGCTGTATGCATCACTTGCTGGCGGGGTAAGTGTGCGCGCTCACACTTGGCAGTGAAGCCGCACACTACACTCCCTAAAAAAATTGGTTTTAAGTGCGCACAGCCACCGAGATGTGGTTTGGTGTTGCTGTATCCGTCACTTGCTGGCGGGGTAAGTGTGCGCGCTCACACTTGGCAGTGAAGCCGCACACTACACTCCCTAAGGTGGTGTACGTGCTATTTAAAGGTAGGAGAGCAGCAACGTACTGGTCTGCCACAGAAAAAATAACGCTCTATGGGTTATTAGGAACAAAAATCGATCTGGTGCAAAAACAAAAAGGAAACAGCACCTCAGCTAAGCCTCTGACTGCAGCTGTTAGCAAAGCTGAGTGAGTAAGCTAAGCTATGAGGTCCGTCCTGTGTGCACTGTAAGGCTTCTCCTTCCTTCCCTCCCTGCCTGCCTGCCTCTACACAGCACTACTCTGTCCTCCTCCTGGTAGCTCTCAGAAGAGCTGTTTGGGTTAATATAAGGAATCTTCCCTACACTGACAATCCCTGATCTGCTCCAGCATATATCTCTCTCTCCCTATACTAGGTCAGATCGTCTCAGGCATGTGGCCAAAATGGCGGGGACAAGCCTTATATACTGCCTTGCCTGTCATACATGACATAGGCATCACGATGGACAGCAGCCAATCATAGTCCTGCCACAACCAACTTTGCTATGGCATTACTGACTATGATTGGCTATCTTCACAAGTTTTCTGACCTAACACGCACGCTGTGCTGACTCGGAACATAACAGATTCTGTATTCGAGAGTCCGACTCCCGAATACAGTATACAGGACTCGGAATCGTAGACTCGTAGGACTCGGAATCGTAGACTCGCTCAGACTCGCTGCTGACAGCGGGTATCTGTGAAGAGTCAAGCTTATTGCCATTGACTTCCGTTGGACTCATCACTGTGCGAGTCCAAGCTGGGAGATTCGCCGAGTAACGAGTCCTGCGAGTACCTTCAGAATCGCCGAGTCCCGAGTCCTAGAGAGTAGACTCGCCCATCCCTATTATAGAATAGAATGGTCCCTGGTAACAGTTTTAGACACTATCGTCATCAGGCTGGTTATGGGCAGGATGCAAGTAATAAATCTATAGAGATCTATACACATGCATTATTTTATCCATACATTTCATCCTTACGCATAAAAATGTAGTTTGCTTATTGCCTTAAAGTAAAAACATGGATAAAAAAATTTTCCTACACAAATAAAACTCAATTGCTGTACAACTATTCTCAAGGTCACACTGTGGAATGACTGTTGATGAGCACACTGCTCTACAGCCAAATTGGTTCAGAGACAAAAACAGTTGAACCCAACTAATTTTGTAAAGCTAAAAATGAATATAATGCTTAAGTTTGCTGATTAGCTCTCATTTTCAAGATCCAGAGAAGGTTGTTATTACTTATGACACCTTTCATGCACGCTTACAGAAAAATTGAGTCTTTATTATTTTATTATCATTGCATTGTTAGTAGCTAAATATTTTATTTAGTCCATTGAGCCTTTAGAGGGGAACAAATTAAAAAATGACAACTCAGTCGAGGGCATAGCAGTATCATGTAGTGCCTATGCAAGGGTGCTCTTTAACATTTCTATGCACATGTACCCTAAAATGCTATGCTCTGCCCTGCCGAGGTAGTAGCATAGTATTGTAATGCACAATCACAGGCCTTCCTTGGCCGTTCTCTCACATCCCGAGTGTGCTCCTGCGACTTCTGCTTCTGCCACCAGGTGCCACTGTGTTCACTATGAAGGTGGGGCTGGTGATTGAACAGTCTGACTTTGTGGATGGGTTTACGTGGCTGCCCAGCTGGGGTCATTAACTCCTGACGTCAGCCAATTAGGAAGTACTGCAGCCTATCTGTATCTTCAGTGTGCTGCTTCTTGCTGCCAGAAATATTCCCTGCTTAACTTGTAATCCTGCTTAGTATTATTGATTTTTTGGATTGACGTCTGCCTATTTTTGTACTATTCTCAAACCTGACAATTTTTTTAATTTTTTTGACCTCTTTGATTTGACCCTGCGTGGTGACTTTTCTATTCCTGGACTGCAACCCATTTATAGGCAGGAACACTCTAGACCTTGCAGTAAGCCCAGATTCCTGTATAGTGGTTAAAGGATGTTGCGGTATCTCGAGGTTCTGCCTGACGGGTGGTTTGCATTTAGTCTGTTGGGGATTCCCCTTTCTACCTGTAAATCGTATGGCTGTTATACATCCCTGTGCATGCACATTTCAGTACTTTGCCCTTCCCTCAGTAGGGCAGAGAAATACGCACGTGCAGGGGGAGACTGTGTGGATGACGTGGGATACGTCATTCACACAAAGCAAGAAGAGAGGAGGCACTAGATGAAGACCAACAACACCAATCAAATGTCCCATAGGAGAGTATAGAAAAATGTTTTTTGTAATAAAGAGGGGATTAGGGACATATGTAGAGCATTCCAGAATACTGCTGGTGGCTGCACTTTACATGGGAAAAACCTGGTGACAGGTTCCCTTTAAGAATTGGCTCATATCATAACTGAACCTGACAGCTTTGGAAAATATGTAGAACAGTGTAATCTCCCAAGCTTATAGACCGTTATAAAATTGATTAGACTGATACTGTTCCAGTAAAATCTATACTTTCTAATACCATGGGTCAATTATGTTTGCAGCCTTAAAATAATTCCTTTCATTTCAAAGTATGAGACATGAATGTAATTTACATTATGTGCTGTTTATTTGTCATAACTTGTGCTCATGGACAGATAAGGCTGCCTTTACACTGCATAATTTTCACATCCGTGTGGTTCCTTGAATTTTAAGGACCACACAGACAGGCACTGATCTGTTCAAACGAATGCCAACTTACGCCTACGGACTGTTTTTTTTTAACGGATCTGTCATCAGTCACCAGAGTTAGGGCTGGAAGGAGCTATAGCTGGCTTCTGAGCATGCTCAGTACAGCAAAACAGATCCGTTTCACAGATCCGTACGGATTCACACTTCATAGACATCCATGTTATTTGACACTGACAGCTACGAGTCAGTGTCTGTCCGTTTGTGTCATTGATTTTCAAGGTAGCTTAAAATCGCAACAGTCTCTGATTCTGGGTGCATGAATAAAACTGACACAAACGAATTAGTGACAAAAAGGACACGCACGGATGGCCACTTAGGACCAATCTATGCCCATAGGGATACATGGGAGGCCAAAACTGATCAGTGGCTATCCATTTTAAAATGGATAGACATGGATCACAAATTATGCAGTGTGAAGGCAGCCTAACACTATACTCTACCAACAAGACTTCCCATTGCTACCTATGTAATCCTGACAGCAAAGAAAGGCTAGCTTATTTATTCTATGAAAGAAAAAAACAGAGTCTTCTGTGTTGGATGCCAAGCAGCAGCGTCCATCACTATTAGGATTCCAAAGTAAAAATAAAAATACATGTATGCAATGGCGTAATCTGCTGTATTATTTTATGAGGCAAAGATATGGAGCTCTGACTAAGGCTGGTTTCACACTGCAGTTTTTTCCCTGATCAGGTTCGATCAGGTTTGTATGCCAAAACCAGGAGAGGAACTTGCAGAGAAAAATTATAATTGAAAGATTGACTTCCTGTACTGTACAGGATTGAATTCCTGTACTGAATTTTGGAGACACTCCTGGCTTTTGCACACAAACCGGATGGAACCTGATCAGGGAAAAAACTGCAGTGTGAAACCAGCCTAAGGGTGCCTTGACACTGCGGTGTGATCCCGTCCGGGGCTGTCAGGGATGAACCTGACAGCCCTGGACTGGATCAGCACAGAGAACCGGAGGGCTAATATGCCCTCTGGTCCGGTGTGCAGCTGCACGCAGCTACAGCCGCTGCCAGGTCAGGACCGTGGCGCCGTGGTCCTGACCTATCAGCAGCGGGAGCGGCGTGCAGCTGCACACCGGACCAGAGGGCATATTAGCTCTCCGGTTCTGTGTGCTGATCCAGTCCAGTGCTGTCAGGTTCATCCCTGACAGCCCCGGACGGGATCACACCGCAGTGTGAAGGCACCCTAAACTAGCAGCTCTTGTGTGAATGGCGGTATATGAGTGCATTTAATGTATCACGTTTGTTTAACACAATATACATGTGCATTATGAAAGGACCCTTTACAACATCTAATTGTATTGTAAAGTCATAATGATTCAAATTGGAATAAAAAATAATCGTATAATTCATTATCATCATCATTATCAGATCTTATCTCATGAATGATCTCCTGCTAGTCAAATCAAAAGGTGAATAAATAACTTACTATCTCACAATTTCAGTGTGTCTTTTACTGACTTCACTTCCTCCTGTTTTACCCATTCTGTCATATTGTACTCAGCATAAATGACTAGACTCCCTTGGAAAAGTAACATTTTAAAGAACAACTCCAGTGTTGTTGTTTTTTTACCACTGGCCTGGTGCTTAAATACTAAGTCCCCTGCCCCTCTCTCTGGTCTCACTGCACCATCTCGGCATTGTAACTCGTAGTTTAAGTTACAAGCTCTGAATACAAGTCTATAGGAGCCAGAATGAGACCTCTTAGGCCCCTTTCAGACTGGCGTTTTTGTATGGATCCGGACAAAAAAATGCATCTGCCGAGGGTCCCGCCTAACAGCCGCACTTGCGGCAAGCCCCATGCATTGTGTATGGGGCTTGCGGTAAGTGCGCGGCAGGTGCGGCAAGTGCTGTTGCAGCAGATGCGGCAGGTGCATTGGAAAAAAAACACGGTCAGCAGCGTTTTTTTTCATAGCTGCACCTGCTGCAACTGCTGGAACTGCACTTGCCGCACCTGCCGCACACTTACCGCAAGCCCCATAGACAATGCATGGGGCTTGCCGCAAGTGTGCCAGAAGTGCGGCCCTTAGGCGGCAGATACAGTAAATCTGCCGCATCTGCCGCATTTTGGCGAAAACGCCAATGTGAAAGGGCCCTTAGACTTGTATTGAGTTATAACCTTGGGCTCGCTCCATGAAACACTGGGGTGAGCCCACAGGTCACAAACTGAGGGAGGAAATTCGGAGTGACATTGGTAACAGCTGAGGATACTGGAGGGTGAAAACAAGGCCGGGGTCAAGGGACTTAGATTTTTAGATTTAAAGCACCACTCCAGCGATGATATGAAGAGAAAAAAAACACTGGAATGGAGCTTTAATCAAATCTCACTGAACACAAGAACTCAAAATTTTACAAGACTGAGACTGAGTTTCACAGAAATTTTATTTTTACCCATAACATTATAGTAAGGTTAATAATATAACTTTCATTACAATAATTCAGTTTTACTTAAGCTAGTTGATACAAAAATGAATGCATCCCACATCAAAAACTATTACATTTAGTATTTTGTATGGCCTCCCTGATTTTTAGGGACAACAACCAGAGATCTAGGCATGGAAGGAGTAAGCTGGAGTCATATTGCAACATTTTTTTCACTTCCTCAAGAAAGACCTCTTTTAGAGCTGGAAGAGGAGTGATGATCAACTTAACTCTTCAGAATTCACCAGAGATGATCAACTGGGTTCACATCAAATAACATACAGTGCTGTGTAAATTAATTGGGACAAAGCATTTTTTAAGTAAAATCGTAAGTTGGGGTTACCAGTCAGTGATTCAAACAAGTCTTTACTGCTTTGAACAGGTGTGAGTGTACAACCTTGAGTAACAAAATATGGTTTGACTGGTTTTAGTCAGAAAATAACAGCTAGCTGCCCCCTCAGCTTCAGTTGAGAGCTTGTTTCTGTGAGGAGTGGTTTAGTGTACTTTTTCTCTCAGTGTGATTCGTGCCTGTAAAAATGGATGTTACTCCATGGAAGAGGTCTAGAATTATTACTCTTAAAGGGAACCTGACCTCTAAAAATGAGCCCCCAGGCTCTTTTAACCTGTCCCTGTACCATGGTAATCCATTTCTATCCATCCCTTTGTGTCCATAAAGCGCTATTGTAAAGTTTATAAAAGTTCTTTTTTTACCTGTGGATCTGCAGCTTCTCATTATATGTGAAGCCGCATAAGGCGGTCTTTTGTGCTGCTCCCCGCTGTCGGCGTGTTAAGAGCAGAGACTGTGCTTGTGCTGCAAGGGGGCGGTAAATGCGATATGACGAAAACTGATTTACCTCATTCCTTCCTATCAGAAAATGCTCTTGTTTAAGTGTTAATTTCCTTGGTTGGCCTGGAGATCTCTGTAAGTTGGTTGGAGTTCCATTTTTGTTAAATGTTTATTTTTTTGTTAAAGGTTAAAATGTTTATATCCATTTTGCTACAGTATTCTGACCTGTAAAGCTGTCATGATCTTCTTCCTTCATCTTTCTTCTACTATATACAAATTCAGCTGGATTCATCAGTGTCAGGAACACCACCTACTCACATGTGACTCAGATACAAATGTAAAGGAGGACTCTGCTTCTCACACTCACTGGTCCAGTCACCTATTGCAATAGTCTGACAATGAACTAGGCGCACTCCACAGCCAGGTCACATATCCACACCACACTCC
>JARQOC010000873.1:0-57741 GCA_033576535.1 Allobates femoralis | reverse complement strand
GGAGCTGTAACCGCTCACATCACCGGCTAGACCATGTCCCCTGGCGAGCACATAGTAAAATAACAACCGCTTTTACTCACCTTCCATTGCTCGCTCCTGCCTCCCAGCTCTGTGTCTTCCGGTCTCTGATCATGTGACCTGGGACGCACAGTGATGTCATGACTGTGTGCCCCGGTCACATGATCCGATGCCCTAGACCAGGGGTGGGCAACTCCGGGCCTTGAGGGCCGTACACAGTGCAGGTTTTCTGTATATCCTTACCATTTGATAGTTGATGTCCTGCACAGGTGATGATTCCAACTGTCAAATGCTAAGGATATCCAGAAAACCTGGACTGTGTGCGGCCCTCGAGGCCTGGAGCTGCCCACCCCTGCCCTAGACAGACGCAGGAAGTCACCGCTTAGCTGGGAGCGCGGAGTGAGCATAGTTATTTTACTATGTGCGCGCCAGCAGGGAGGGCATGTCCACCACAGGGGGGGGCTGTGTGCCATCACAGGGGGACTATATGTGCCACTACAAGGGAGGCATATCCAAGATAAGGTGGCCATATCCAGGGTCAGGGAGCTATATCCCAGGATGAGGGACCATGTACTAGGATGGGGGGGCTATATACCAGGATGGGGGACATATATACCAGGATAGTAGACATATATACCAGGATGAGGGATATATATGCTGATTGTAAGATAGGCACTGGCATTAGAAGACGGACCTCGTTTAACATAAAAAATTATTTTTTTCTCATTTCCTTCACCAAATTTAGGGTGCGTCTTATAAAGGGGAAAAATACAGTAATTCCAATATTAGACTGGGAGATAACATTGAGGACCCAGGCAGATCCTCTCCCATCCCACGAGTTGGGAATTGTTGGTCAAGGATAAGGACATTTTTATAATCATTTTTCTTTCAATAGTAATAATAACAATTAAATATTAATATCATGTATTTACGTTCTTTATCCCCTCCTTTCCTTTAATAATGACCTTACCCAGTGGTGTACACTATATATGACCATAAATACAGGAGGGGTATTCACACTTCCATGTTTATAAAGAGCTGAATATCTTCCTCCCTCTCCGGCTATGTCAGCCCCGGCTCTGGGAATATCACATGTATATATGAGAGATGATTGCACCACAGACACTTATTTATTCCAAGTAGACAAAGAGCTGGAAATCTGGATTCTCAACCCGAATTATTCCAATTACATTCCATATTACTCTTATTCTATATTCTACATTATCCTCATTAACCCTTTACTTAACTTCTTCCCTCCACAACCCATTTTGATTTATTTTGCTCTTTTGTTATTTTCTTCTTTCTTCTTTCAGGAGCTATAACGTTTTCTGTATTTCTAGTGACATAACTATACGAGGGCTTGTTTTTGTGGGACAAGTTGTAGTTTTGAATGAAAATATGAATTACTGTACATTGTACACTCCCTGACAGAAGTTATGTCGCTTATCCATGTTATGTTAATAAAAGCTTATAACCTGATGTTACATTCATCCATTGGTTGTATAAATTACTCTTTTGAAAGCTGAAACCCTCCGAAATTTTGTTTAGGTTAAGAAAATAAATTGTCATCAATGCTGAAATATTGATCATTTAATGAACACAGAATGGTCAGATTTTAGCAAGACAAATGTTTTGTCGCCTGGTCATATAATGCACCCAATCCTAGTTTACATCCTCACCTGTGCTCAGTAAATGATCAGTTAATTAGTGGGTGGGTCTAAAATGAAACCCAGCACCCCAGACCTTCACTTGAACTGCAACTTGAGTTCTGACAACATGTCAAAAATCCACCCTGCAACCAAAGCCTTGATTATCAAGAGGCTGAAGACCAGATCCACTGCAGAAGTGTCTGGCATCTTTAATGTGTCTCAGCGTCAAGTACACAGAAATACAAAAAAGATTTGAAGAGACTGGAGATGTGTTTGAGAAGCCCAGGTCCGGCAGACACCGCAGGACAACTGCTCATGAGGAACGTTTGTTGGTTGGAAATCCAAAGCAAGCCCCTCTTCCACTGCAGCAGAGCTCCAACAGGCCTGGTCACCTCAAGTCCCTGTGTCAACTAGAACAGTTTGTAGGATTCTGTCTTGAAATGGCCTCCATGGTCGAATAAGTGCCCAGAAGCCAGCACTAAACAAAGGGCAGGTAAAAAACCGTGTGGCATTTGCAAAGTCCCACAGCCTGCTAAACAGATGGACACTGGAAAAGTGGTAGAAGGTGGATTTCTCTGATGAATCTTCAGTAGAATTACACCACAGCCGCCCCAAATACTGCAGGAGACCTACTGGAGCCTGTAAGGATCCAAAATACACCCAGAAAAGAGTTAAATTTGGTGGTGGAAAGATCGTGGTCTGTGGTTACATTCAGTATGGCGGTGTGCAAAACATTTGCAAGGTGGAAGGCAGTATCAATAGCCTAAAATATCAAGAAGTATTAACTACCTCTTATATTCCAAATCATAAAAGGGGTGAAATTCTGCAGCAGTATGGTGCTCCATCTCATACATCCATCTCTACAACAAAGTTCCTCCAGGCAAAAAATATCAATGTGCTCAAGGACTGGCCAGCCAGTCACCAGACATGAACATCATTGAGCATGTTTGGGGTAGGATGAAAGAGGAAGCTGGGAAGACAAAACCAAAGAATCTAGATGAACTCTGGGAGGCATGTAAGACTGCATTCTTTGCTATTCCTGATGACTTCATTAATAAATTGTATGAATTGTTGAACCGCATAGGGGCAGTCCTTCAAGCTCATGGAAGTCATACAAATTCACAAAATATTAAATATGACTCATAGCACCACAACTTCATTCACCAATGTTATGCAACCCATATTTGTATTTTAAGTTAATTTTTTGTTGGAAAATCACATTACTTTCTGTGGACGACAAAACTTTTGTCTTGCCAAAATCTGACCATTCTGTGTTCATTTAATGATCAATATTTCAGCATTGATGACAATTTATTTTCTTAACCTAAACCACATTTTGGAGGGTTTCAGCTTTCAAGAGAGTAATTTATACAAGCAATGGATGAATGTAACGTCAGGTTATAAGCTCTTATTCACATAACATGGATAAGCGACATAACTTCTGTCAGGGAGTGTATAGGGGAGGTGGTGAAATTGCAAATATTCCCTCATTTACATTTAGTTTTTAATGGTAAATATGAGGTTGAAATATGACTCTTCAGGTCAGTACGATCACATCACAGCAATACTAATCCAGTACAGATTTGTATTTTTATTTTAGTAGTGAAAGAAAACTTCAGAATTTTGTAAAAGAAAAACATTGTTTTCTTTAATTTGTCTGTGTGATTCTTGTTTTTTGGTGTGACGGACTGATGTTAGTAAAATTGTAACATGTTTTTAAAGTTTTATTCTTAATTAATCAGATTGAATTAAATTTTTGTCAGGTGACTGTAATAGGAGCGTGGAGGGACATCTGACATCAGATATTAAGGCAGAAAATCCTGATATCTCACAAGCTACACATGAAGAACATGCCATTGTCCCAGATATACCCTCATCTTCTGAATTATCACAGACTGGAAGGCAAAGTAAAGTTCACAGAAGGGGAATGAAATATCCAGCAGCTCTCAGAGGAAAGAAGCAATTTTCATGTTCAGAATGTAAAATATGTTTTAACATGAAATCATCTCTTGTTAGACATCAGAGAACTCACACAGGGGAGAAGCCGTATTCATGTTCAGAATGTGGGAAATGTTTCATTCAGAGAACACATCTTATTAATCATCAGAGAATTCACACAGGGGAAAGAGCATATTCATGCCCAAAATGTGGGAAATGTTTCATTCAGAGAACAAATCTTATTGTGCATGAGAGAAGTCACAAAGGTGAGAAGCCGTATGAATGTACAGAATGTGGGAAATGTTTTACACGTAAATCAAATCTTATTGTACATGAGAGAAGTCACACAGGTGAGAAGCCGTATGAATGTACAGAATGTGGGAAATGTTTTACACGTAAATCACATCTTGTTAGTCATCACAAAAGTCACACAGGTGAGGAGCCGTATGGATGTTCAGAATGTGGGAAATGTTTTGCAGATAAATCATATCTTGTTAGACATCACAAAAGTCACACAGGTGAGAAGCCGTATGGATGTACAGAATGTGGTAAATGTTTTATACGTAAATCACATCTTGTTAGTCATCAGAAAAGTCACACAGGTGAGAAGCCGTATGGATGTACAGAATGTGGGAAATGTTTTATACGTAAATCCTGTCTTGTTAAGCATCAGAAAAGTCACACAGGTGAGAAGCCGTATGGATGTACAGAATGTGGAAAATGTTTTACACAAAAATCAGATCTTGTTAGTCATCAGAGAAGTCACACAGGTGAGAAGCCGTATGGATGTTCAGAATGTGGGAAATGTTTTATATGTCAATCACATCTTGTTAGACATCAGAAAAGTCACACAGGTGAGAAGCCGTATGGATGTTCAGAATGTGGAAAATGTTTTACACGTAAATCACATCTTATTATGCATGAGAGAATTCACACAGGTGAGAAGTTGTATAGATGTACAGAATGTGGGAAATGTTTTATATGTCAATCAGATCTTGTTAGACATCACAAAAGTCACACAGGTGAGAAGCCGTATGGATGTACACAATGTGGGAAATGTTTTACAAGTAAACCAAATCTTATTCTACATGAGAAAAGTCACACAGGTGAGAAGCCGTATGAATGTACAGAATGTGGGAAATGTTTTGCACGTAAATCATATCTTGTTAGACATCAGAAAAGTCACACAGTTGAGAAGCCATATTCCTGCTCATAGTATGGTAAACATTTTACAAATAAATCATATTGTGTTGTACATGTGAGATATCACACCCAGAAAATATGTTCATGTTCAGAGTGTGGGAAATAGTTTAACCAGAAATCCAATCTCAGACATCAGAGAAATCACACAGGGGAGAAGCCATATTGATACCCGGAATGTGGGAAATGTTTTACACGTTCATCAGGTCTTTATCAGCATAAGAGAAGTCACACAGGAGAGAAACTATATTAACCCCTTCCCGACCTTTGATGTTATACAACGTCATGAAAGTCGGTGCCTTCACGACCCATGACGTTGTACAACGTCATGGCGGTTACCGCGGCAGAGGAGCACAGGGCACGGAGGAGAGGGAGGAGATCAGGAGAGGAGCGGGAGCACAGGGCATAGAGGGGGGCTGGATAAGGAGGACAAAGAGGGCGGGAGGAGGGAGTAGGAGGCGCCGCGGCAACGGCCCCGGAGCAGGAGGTACACGGAGGTGTACTGCGGCGGGTGCACGGCAACTGTGGAGCGGTTCTGATGGGGGTGATCATCTTATTAGATCACTTCCATCAGAGCTGGAGGGGGGCATCACTTTGGGGGTCAAAGTGCTCACTATGCATCTAGATATGTTCCTTGGGGAGTCTGGTTTCCAAAATGGGGTTAATTGTGGGAGAGCTCCAGTGTTTAGGCACACAGGGGCTCTCCATATGCGACATGGTGTCCGCTAACAATTTGAACTGATTTTCAATTCGCGTTTGGAGAGACCCTGTGTGCCTAAACATTGGAGCTCCCCCACAAGTGACCCCATTTTGGAAACTAGACCCCCCCATGGAACGTATCTAGATGTATAGTGAGCACTTTGAACCCCCAAGTGCTTCACAAATTGATCTGTAAAAATGAAAAAAAGAAACATTTTGTGGAAAAAATAGTACTTTTTCATTTTTACGGATCAATTTGTGAAGCACTTGGGGGTTCAAAGTACTCACTATGCATCTAGATACGTTCCTTGGGGGGTCTAGTTTCCAAAATGGGGTCACTTGTGGGGAGCTGCAATGTTTAGGCACACAGGGGCTCTCCAAACGCAACATGGTGTCCGCTAACAGTTTGAGCTGATTTTCCATTCAAATTGCACCATGTTTCGTTTGGAGAGCCCGTGTGCCTAAACATTGTAGCTCCCCCACAAGTGACCCCATTTTGTAAACTAGACCCCCCAGGGAATTTATCTAGATGGGTGGTGAGCACTTTGCACCCCAAAATGTTTCACAAATAGATCCGTAAAAATGAAAAAGTACTTTTTTTTTCACAAAAAATTTCTTTTAGCCTAAATTGTTTCACTTTCACATGGGCAACAGGATAAAATACATCCTTAAATGTGTTGGGCAATTTCTCCTGAGAACACCGATACCTCATATGTGGTCATAAACCACTGTTTGGGCGCACGGCAGGGCTCCGAAGGGAAGGAGCGCTATTTCACTTTTTGAATTGAAAATTAGCTCCAAAAGTCAAATTGCGCTCCTTCCCTTCTGAGCCCTGCCGTGCGCCCAAACAGTGGTATATGACCACATATGAGGTATCGGTGTACTCAGGAGAAATTGCCCAACAAAATTTTAGGATCCATTTTATCCTGTTGTCCATGAAAAAATTAAAGAATTGAGGCTAAAAGAACATTTTTGTTGGAAAAATTAAAATGTCCATTTTTTTCCTTCCACGTTGCTTTAGTTCCTGTGAAGCACCTGAAGGGTTAATAATCTTCTTGAATGTAGTTTTGAGTAGCTTGAGGGGTGCAGTTTTTGGAATGGTGTCACTTTTGGGTGTTTTCTGTCATGTACACCCCTCAAAGGGAATTCAAATGTGATGTGGTCACGAAAAAAATGGTTTTGTAAATTTTGCTGGAAAGATGAGAAATTGCTGATGAACTTTGAACCCTTATAACTTCGTAACAACATTTTTTTTTTTTCCTAAAATTGTGCTGATGTAAATTAGACATGTGGGAAATGTTATTTATTAACTATTTTGTGACACATAACTTACTGGTTTAGCAGAATAAACATTCAAAATTTGAAAATTGCAAAATTTTCTAAATTTTTGCCAATTTTTTTTTTTTATTTTTTTTTCACAAATAGCGCAGAAATTATGAACCTAAATTTAACACTAACATGAAGTCCAATAAGTCACGAAAAGGGAGTGGTCGACTCCGAGGACCGGTGGAGTGAAGCAGGGAGCTGCGGAGACACGTGCAAACTAGATCAGCCGCCGCTGTGCACGCTGAGGTGGGGTGCGGGAGAGGAGAGGAGGTGAGAGCCGCCGCGGCAGCTGGAAGAAGGGGGAAGTGGTGTCACCGACCACCGCATCACCGTGCCTCATCGCAGCGGGGAGCCAGAGGATCACAGAAACGAGCACCAGCCGACGCTGAAAGTAGAACCCGCCTGCACCTGCTGACACCGGCCGGGAGACCCGGGATCGGAGAGTGCAACGAGGTGTCCCTGAGCTCCGGTCGGAGGTGAGGTGAGGTGGGGGGTGCGAGGGGAGGGAGGAACGTTGCGGCGCTGATCCACTGGAGACGGAGGAGAGACAGACACAAGTGCCCACTATAAAACTGTTTATTCTGCCGGTTCTGCTGTTCTCCCCCCCCCCTCCCCCTGCTCTGCTAGGCTTCTGGGGTGGCTCCCTTCCCCCCCCGATCTGAGGTGCTGAGGAGCCATCAAGCTTAGTAGTCCTACAGAGAAGTGGTGCAGACGCACACTAGAGCAGGGCGACTCTGGGGTAGACACCTAACTCAAGAGAATACCCAAGATCAAAAAAGCTGACCCCTTCCCCGGGGGAGACTGGACTGCCTTGATCGATTGCCCCACATAGCTCTTGGATTTGCTCTCCCCCCCCCCCCCCCCCTCATCAGGAACTACGGGTCTCGTCGTTCCTTTATCCCCTGCAGAAGAACTGGTGACGCAGGACAGATGGAGTTTTAGACAGGCCTGGTGAAGGGGAATGATACTCTCCTCTCCAAGCTCTAGCTCCCTGACCCCATAGCAAGACCGTCCACCTGGCTTTACTACAATTGCCTCATACCTGATATTACCATAACCACTGAACACCCAGTGTTAATATATTATATATAAAGATATTCAGGACTGATCCTACCCCCAGATTGATTCACCAGCACAGCGGATAAACCTGCTCGTCTACAACATCTAACAACAGGTGATCCCGTAATCACCGAGAGGATCTTATCAACATATCTCCAAACTCTTAAACAATCACAGTGTCTGATATAACCCTCACACCACCAACAGAGGGGCCTATCTCACCACTACAAATTCTCAACTTATCTTCGCTGTGTAACCACTTCCTTTTTTCTTTTCATATTTCTTTTCCTTATTACATCTTATTTAATTTTCTCAACAATGCCTATCTGAAATAACCGTATGTAGGCAAGAGGAGATATAAAAGAACTATTCTCAGCAGAGCAATAAAGCTTTTTGATTAAGCAATGGGGAAATCCACCATAAAGACCCCCCGTACAGGGCCAAAAATCACCAAACCAGTTACACAAGCCGATGTTGATAAATTTTTAAACCAACAGGCAGACCTTGCTGACTACCCCAAACCACCAAAACGCACGACCAAACAAGTCGAGGAAGACTCAGATTCTGAACTTGAAAGCGACTCAGATATGAGCGATAGAGCGAGAGATAACAAAATCACTCGATCCTTTATAAAGCGGATCCTAGCCCAGGCACTAGAACCCATACATAAAGAACTGGCGGAAATCAAACAAGAAATGTCACAACAAGGCCATAGGCTTGACATAGTGGAAAGCGCTCAAACAACCACATCCCACCAAACTAACAATCTGCTTGAATGTCTGAACACCCATGAGCACCAATTGCATGCTATACACTCTACTCTGGAAGACCACGAAAATCGTGAGCGAAGAAACAACATTCGCATAAAAGGTCTTCCAGAGTCGGTGGCCTTTGAAGCTCTACCAACAGCAGTTCAGGAAATTTTTGCTAAATTGTTGCACGAAGATGACCCCAAAGACATTGAACTGGTCAGAGTCCACAGAACCCTCCGCCCAAAACCAAACAACTCGGGTCCCCCGCGAGACATACTATGTCGTTTTTTGGACTTCAGAACTAAAGACCTTATCTTGAAGAGGGCCAGAGAGGCGGAGAAAATTGAGTATGAGAACTCCAACATCCAGCTATATCAAGACATCTCGGCTATTACCCTGAGAAAGAGACGTCTCCTCAAACCACTCACAGATGTCTTAATACAAAGGGGTTTTCGATATCGCTGGTTATTCCCGTTCGGAATCTTTATTACCGCCAAGGAAAAAAGAATAACCGCAAGAACATCGGTTGATATAAAAAGCGCATGTAAATCGCTGGACATCTCTCTGGAGACTTATCCGGATCTAGAATCCTTTCATTCAGCCTCCACTCTTCGCCCCCTTCAGATGCCTCAACCCTGGCAACTAGTGGAGACACCAAAAGCCCAGAGAGCGAAGAAGAGACTAGCCAAGACACCGCCACCGAAAGAGGCAGTGGAACCTCCATGAACTCTATCCAAGTGATAAGATGTTCCTCTCTTGCCCGATGATTTCCACCTATTAGTGGACACACTGTTGAGAGTAAAACTCTTAATTAGAGATAATCTGTTTTTCTTCCTTAGAAATAGAATTGCAAACACCAAATAAGTTGGGGTGTTTATATAATTGAATTATATTGGTAAATACATTCATTGGAGTAAAACCGTTCTCCTTTTTGGATATTTCTTAACCCAAGGATTATAATTGTTTATTCAGAATTTTTTCATAAAATACTTACCTATATACCTATTTACCCTTCTTGCCCGTCCGTTCACCCCAATACCCCCCTTGACACCCTCGCCCCCCCCCCCCTCATAACCCCCCCCCCCTTGTTTATACCACCCATCTGACTACAACTCATCAACCCTCCCCATTACGGGCATTGGGAAGCCCCTGAGAATTTTTAAGAAAAATAAATAGAGTCCTCATAAGTCTACATAACTGACGACCGTTAAAGTTAGATATTTGTGATACAAAATGTTAAATCTAACTTTGTGTTTATTCTATCCCTTCATCTGTCTTTTCACCCCCTTTCCTACTACCTCTCACTATCATCCCCCAAACCCGTCCCACCCTCTAGATGCAAATATGCCAGCGCAGATTCGATGGGAGCTAGAAGGAAGACTTCGATTCACCCACATCACCGATGGACCCACAACCTAAGGTATATACCATTGCTACCCTGAACGCCAATGGCCTAAACTCGCCAATTCCCAGACATCATACTCTTGATCTACTAAAGAAATATAGAGCTGACATTTTGTTAGTTCAGGAAACTCACTTCATAGATACAAAGCTACCTAAATTTGAAAGAACACATTACGAAACTTGGTTTCACGCTACCTCCCCACAACCCAGGTCAAGAGGTGTATCGATTGCAATAGCTAAGGGACTCCCCTTCCAGGTCAGAGAAAAACTTGTAGATAAAAATGGACGCTTTATCTTCCTCAAGGGTTTGCTAGCAGGTGTCCTGGTTACCATCTGCTGCCTATACGCCCCTAATAAAAAACTCCTAAAGTGGCTTCTGGCAACCTTGAGGAAGATAGGTGACTTCAGGGAGGGCACTCTTATAGTAGGTGGAGACCTAAACGTGCCACTAGAACCATTGATGGACACCACCAAGAAAAAAAAGTATATTCTCTCAGACTGATCTCAATAAAATAAAGACCCAACTCCGAAACCTTCAACTAATAGATACGTGGAGATACACACACCCTGCGGACCACGATTATACTTTCTACTCCCATCCGCATGCATCCTATCACAGACTAGATTACATATTTGTCCCAAAAGGTGCGCTTCCTAAAGTTAAAAATACAAAAATAATGCCTAACGCTTTCTCAGACCATTCTCTGGTTCTACTAGAAATGACACTACAAAAAACCTACCCTTGCTACAGATCTTGGCAACTGGACGGATCGGTGTTAAATGACCCTATCACAAAAAAACGCATAACTAAAGTGCTTCACCAGTACTTCACAAATAATGACACAGGTGAGGTTTCTGCGCCGATCCTCTGGGAAGCCCATAAAACAGTAGTAAGGGGAGAGTTTATTTCGATCATGGCATATATTCACAAACAAAAACAGAAACACCTCAATACACTTTATGACGAAATATATGACTTAGAAACGAAGCATAAACGCTTAATTACACCAGAAATTTTGCAACAACTCACCCATAAACGACAACAACTGAAAGAAACACTAAATCTAAGACATGCAAAGTGGTACGCATCTTGGCGCACGAGAATGTACGTGCATGGAGATAAGGCATCAAAATTAATGATTTCCAGAATCAAACAACGCCAAGCTCGCACATTCATTCACTCTATCAAAACGCCGAAAGGTCAATCCACGACTAATTACGAACAAATTGAAAGAGAATTCCTAAATTTCTACAAACAACTATATAACCTTCGCCCCAACGAGCCCGTCCTAGAGAAAGAAGTCAGACGACAAAAAATTAAAACGTTCCTATCTAAAATAGACATACCAGGCTTTACGCCTCTCCAACAACATCAACTCAATAAACCTTTTGATTTAGAGGAACTCCGATCCACCCTGTCGAGGTGCCCCCTACATAAAGCTCCGGGCCCGGATGGACTACCCGGGGTGTATTATAAATCCTTTCCCTCTACACTTCTCCCGCAATTGTTAAATGCATACAATTCAGTGCTACGGGGCGAACATTTCCCGACCCAAGCACTAGAGGCTAAAATATCCCTAATATATAAAGAGGGAAAAGACCAGGAGTTGTGTAGTAGCTACCGACCAATCTCCCTTCTAAACGTAGATCTTAAAATATTTGCTAGTATGATTGCTCGGAGGCTAGCTATACTCTTACCTGGACACATCTCCCTGAGCCAAGCTGGCTTCGTAGGGGGAAGAGAGGGGAGGGACAACTCACAAAAGATCCTACATCTCATACACTATGCAAATGAAAAGAGAGTGCCACTGGTACTTCTCGGAACAGACGCGGAGAAAGCCTTCGACAGGGTGGATTGGACCTACTTAGAAGAGGTTCTACTTAAATTTGGCACTCCCTTAAAATTAATTAAAGCCATCCTAAAAATGTATAATAATCCAACGGCACGCATTAACATAAACGGCTCATTAACAGACACCTTTAGTATTCACAACGGTACACGACAGGGATGCCCCCTATCCCCATTGTTGTTCATCTTGGCCATGGAACCCCTATTACTCAGTATACAACAAAATACCGCAATATCTGGCTTAATACTGGGGAAGACGCATCATAAAACGGCTGCATTTGCAGACGACTTACTGATACTAATGACCAACCCTCTAAAAAGCTTCCCGGCGTTAATACAAACTTTTGATGAATATAGCGCGCTCACCAACTTTAAAATAAACACCTCAAAGTCAGAAGCTCTTGATATAAACTTACCTGGTCCGATTCTATCCAAACTAAAAACACTCTATGAATTTTCATGGCCTAAGACTTATATTACCTATTTAGGTATTAAAATAAGCAGATCACATAGAGACCTATTGTCCTTAAATTACTATCCCCTGCTAAATAAAATTAAATTAACAATGAAAACCTGGCGAGACCCATTTCTATCGTGGACAGGACGTAAAAATATTTTTAAAAGTCTGATCCTACCCAAGTTTACCTACCTATTCTCCATGCTTCCTATATATGTCCCCGCAAATTACCTGAGGCAAGTTAATTCCCTAATTTTCAACTATCTGTGGAAAAACACAAAGCATCGTATAAACTCTCGCACATTAACACTACCAAAAGGAAGAGGGGGAATGGATGCGCCGGACATAACGTCATACTATTATGCGGCGATCCTATCCAGAACGGTCGATATCATACGGAACTCACAGGACAAACTATGGGCTGATATCGAGGACAGACTCTCTACTCATCCCATCAGATCTATGCTGCTAGTCCGCACTGGAAAAGATTCATATCCGACACAAAAAAATCCTCTTACTCGAACAATGCTGCACATATGGTCCAAAATGAGTATGTGCCTGGCGCCACCCTCATCCCCCTATTAAAAATTTCAGATATATTAGCGAGTTCAGACCTTCTTCTCAACCCCAGAGACTCGCACAATCAACAACTTAAAAATATCACCATAGACCAAATATATGCAGAGGGAGCACTCCTTCCCCTGACAGAAATACAAAAAATACCAGGTCTGGCAACGCTGAACTTTCTACAATACGAAACACTACAGATCATGCTTCGTAAAATGGAATTTCACCTAGACATCACACGAGATCCCACCATATTTGAGACCTTATGCGCTAAAAAGACTAAACCCACCAAAATAATATCCACGATATATAAGGAACTGTTATGTAAAGATATTTGCTTAAAGAGAGCCTATATCTCCCATTGGGAGAAGGACTTAAAATACCAACTTACCAAATCACAAGTACAACATATTTTATACCCATTCGTATGGGCCAACAAAATGTGTTAAGACTCAGGAAAATTCTTTTAAAATCATCACCCGATGGTATATTACTCCTCAACAGTCAAGCCAATGGCACTCAACCCCAGAATTAAATGGCTCACAATGTTGGAGATGTGGAAACACCAATGGAGATTATTTCCACCTTTGGTGGACTTGCCCGACGCTTAGGAACTTCTGGAACATGACTGAGAACCTGGTATGTGAAGTTATAAGCCACAAAATTAAACTAACACCTGAAATAGTACTTTTGAATTTACCTGTAGAACCCCACGTTAAAAAGTTTGCCAGCATAATTTACAATATCATAGCTGCAGCTAAACTCCTCATCCCAACCCTATGGAGAACATCCCAAATCCCTAGTCGACAACAACTTATTGACAAAACAAATCAACTGTTCAATATGGCTAAACTAATAGCCGATATAAACAACACTTACATGGCGTTTGAAGGTCAGTGGCAAACGTGGTCCCAATTTCGACAGAAATCTCTCCCTCAAGAGATCCAAACTAGTACACATTAAACACTGGTGTAATCCTGCATATAGCCCCTAACCCTATCCCTCCCCCTTTTCCTCTCTCTCCCCTGACTCTTTCTGTTTCTATCTTTCTATTCTTTAATATTTGTTCCTGTTATGACGTTTGCCTATTGGTACTTTATTACACGTTTCGAAATTGGAAACCAGATGACTCGCAGGGACTTTATATGAGTCTTCTGGCATTGATCGAGACTCTAGCTAACTGTAATTATATATTTGAAGTCCACTTTATACCTATGTTATTTTTACTGAGTATACTGTACATGTACCAATCTATATGCTTAAATTTCAATAAAAAGAATTTTTGAAATGAAATGAAAAGTCACGAAAAAACTATCTCAGAATCGCCAGGGTCCGTTGAAGCGTTCCAGAGTTATAACCTCATAAAGGGACACTGGTCAGAATTGACAAAAAATGACAAGGTCTTTAGGGTCAAAATAGGCTGGGTCCTGAAGGGGTTAATGTTCATAATCTGCGGGGGCGGTGCCTAGCAGGAGATGTGAGTGGCCGCACTTCTGAGCTCTCCAGCCGAGGCCTCTGCTTATCTGCTCACCCGCTGACGATACCGCCAGTTTCAGCCGACCGGACGGTGTGGGAGTGAGAGCAGAGTCACCGGAGTGTAACTGTGTGTCCCGGTGAGCTACAGATGACCCGCAGACGACAGAAAGATCCGGGAGGGGGAGACTGCCTCTCCTCCCAAGATGGCGCCGACAGGAGAGAGGAGGCAGAGAAGGCTAATGCTGCGTGCCAGCGTCGTATGTCTGCGGCTGCAAAGCTGGCATGCTTTGCCCGACAAGCAGGAGAAAGATATGGCTCATAAATCAGATGGAGGAAGAGGAGATGGAGGAAGAGGGGGGAGAAGAGGAATCTCCAGGAAGCCGAGGAGAACAGACACAGGCACAGAGTGTTGGAAGCTGTGAGGCTGGAGAGGGGGAGGTGCAGGCTGCTGCAGTAGAGTGTAATGAGGAGCCCACATTAAAGGATGTTTACACAGTGGTATCATTCTGCAAGCAAGCTCTCACCACATTAACCCAACAAGTCCTGGGTGTCCAGTCTGAAGTGGCTAATATTAAAAAGGACATATCCAAAGCTGATGCTAGGATTGGAGAGGTGGAAGTGAGAATGGGGTCTGCTGAAGACCAGATATTTAAGCTACAAAAATCTGAAAAGAAATTCATGCAGCGGTTATCTGCGATAGAGGCGAAAAATGACGATCTGGAAAATCGCTCTCGCAGGAATAACATCAGAATTGTTGGAATGCCAGAGAAGACGGAGGGAAGGGACCCCACTGAGTTTATGGAAAGGTGGCTTAGAGAGCAATTTGGAGAGGAGGTTCTGACAAAGTTCTTTGCGGTGGAGAGAGCACATAGGGTCCCGATGCAGCCACAACCACCTGGTAAAGGACCCCGTATGATGCTTGCAAAACTTCTGCACTATAAAGATAGAGACATCATCCTGCGAAAAGCGAGATAAAGTGAAGGTCTAACTGTTAATGGCCACAGGATTGGTATATACCCGGACTATTCTGTGACAGTCCAGAAGCAGCGTATGCAATTCGTTGGAGTGAAAAAGTGCCTTAGAGAGCTGGGAGTGCAATACGCGATGTGGTTTCCCGCCAAACTGCGAGTGGCTGCAATGGACAAGGTGCACTTTTTTTTGGACCCTGAGGAGGCCATGCAGTGGATTGAGATCAATGTGAAGAATTTGCAGGCCAAAACCTGAGGAGGTTCTTATGGACATTTTTCTCTCTTTTATTGCTTAAGAGGTCGGCTGAAACGACTACAGGGACACCTGACTGACATATGAGTAATCTTTTTTGAGAATGGGGGAACAATGAATACTGATTTTTTCCTTTTTTTTCTTTTTTTTTTGCAGAGGGGGGTTCCTCGATGAAGTCTCTCCTTTAATTTTGTTGGGTTTCATATCCTGTCTTCTCTCGCTCCCCCTTGGGTGTGCCAGGCGGCCGCAGATTGCGGTGGCTGGGTATGCACGTGGGGGAGTGGTGGGGGAGGGCAAAGTTGCTCGGACAGAGTGTCTATCAGTTTTTTTTTTTCTTCAATGACGTCACGGAGGTGGTGACAATTTAATGTGTTTCCAAGTACTTTAACCTATATTGGTATGATACTGTATTTGTTGGTCTTTTCTAGTTATATTCTAGGTTGAGGACGGGATGCACGGGTATGCCTCGGCGGGGGGGGGGAGGAGATTACAAGTGGAGTCATAAGTACATTTGGCACCGGGTATAGTGGGGGGTTTTAGCGAGTTCAGATGTACTTTGGGAGTGAGGGGCTAGGCTGGGAGTACCCGACTCTTGTTAAGAGTTTTCAGGTTATGAGTGGGAGGGGGTGGGTAGGAGGGGTGAGGGATGGGAGGGAAGGGTTACCCCAGACAGTCAGGGAGGGAATAGTTGACGGAGGGCTTCATTGTCTGTACCATCCACAATATGGGGAGTAGAATTAAGGTAATCAGTTGGAATGTAAGGGGCCTGTCGGACAGGACCAAAAGGGCGGCGGTCCTCAAGCATATGCAGGAGCGGGGACCCTCGGTGATGTGCCTTTTGGAGACCCATCTACTGAAAGATACCTCCCATGTAATTAATAGGAAGTGGATTCAGAGGGCATATCATTCTACATTTTCCAACTATGCGAGGGGGGTGTCCATACTGATACATAAATCTATTCATTTTGAGGAAAAAGAGGTTTGCATCGATCCAAATGGGCAGGGAGTGGCGATACGTGGGCTCTTCTATGGGCAACCCATGTGTATAGTGGCAATGTACATTCCTCCCCCATATTCTTGTACTAAAATCAGAATAATGCGGGAATTTGCGGCACGGGACGGCCATATACCACTGCTGATGATTGGGGATTTTAACAATGTGATGGATGGGTTTTGGGATAGAAACAAGCAGCCGAATGTAAGGAGAGAGGACAATACCACCTCCTTTGGTACCTTGGTACGGGAAATTGGTTTGGTGGATATCTGGAGGGTAAGAAATGATGGGAAACGATGCTATTCCTGCTATTCTGCCACACATGGTACGTTATCCCGTATTGATGTAGCACTGGCTTCCTGTTTGATGGACTCGATGGTGGATGAAGTGGAGTATCTCCCGAGAGTGCTGTCTGATCATAGCCCTGTCCTCGTGTCATCAGATGTGGGAATCAGTCTGGAGTAAGAAGGGAGGGATGGAAGATACACCCTGTTTGGCTACAATATATTGACTTGCAATGTACGTTAAGGGAGGTGGAGGAGTTCTTCACATTAAATGAAGGCAGTACTGACCTGCTGAATATGTGGGATGCTATGAAGGCATTTCTTAAAGGGATACTGTTTAGAGACATATGTAGACGAAAGACTTTATCAAAAAGGGAGGAGGCCGAAGGCCTGGAAACATTACGAAAAGCGGAAGAGGAAGTCACTATGAATAATACACCGGACACTCGGAGGGAACTCCTGAAGGCTCAAAGTGCAATTAATAAAATATTGTTGGATAAGATGACGAGGAGGCAGGCTTTCCAGAAAGTTGAGTTTTATGCTGAAGGTGAGAAGGTGGGGCACCTGCTTTCTGTGATTTCTGCAGCCCAGAGAGGGAACTCTCATGTACGTGAAATGATCAATACCCGGGGTGAGTTGGTCACCGAAATAGATGAGATACTGGGAGTCTTCACGGACTTTTATAAATCTTTGTATTCCTCGCAGGGACCCCCAGTGGAGGAGGATATTGATGGTTTCTTGGGATTGGGAACTCTTGGGAGACTGACCCTAGAGGAAAGAGTGGACCTGGAACAGCCCATTACGGTTGAAGAGCTGGAGGTGGCATTGCATGGCATGGCCAATGATAAGGCCCCTGGTTCGGATGGTATTCCGGTGGAGGTATACAAACATCTGGCGGACTATTTGCTCCCTGAGCTGCTAAGAGTGTTTGAGGAGGCTAAACGTCAATGTCTTTTACCTGCATCTATGAGGGAGGTGGTGATAGTGGTACTCCCAAAAGAGGGTAAGGATACTAGAGTCCCTGGCTCTTATAGACCTATTTCCTTGCTAACTGCAGACGTTAAGATCCTGGCCAAAGTGCTTTCCAATAGGCTGTCTAATGTCATATCTAGACTAATACACCCAGACCAATCGGGCTTCATGCCTAATAGGTCCACGGCGACCAATATCAGGAGATTGTTCCTTAATATGCAAATGCCCTCTGATAATGCCCATGACAGAATGATCGCCTCATTGGACGCCCATAAGGCGTTTGATAGTATAGAATGGGGATATCTCTGGAGAGGATGGGATTTGGTCCACAATTCATCTCCTGGATACAATTACTGTATTCCCAACCAACAGCGAGACTCAGAGTTAATGGGGCGGTCTCCTCAGCATTCCAGTTGTATAGGGGAACTAGACAGGGGTGCCCGCTGTCGCCGCTTCTCTTTGCGATTGCAATTGAGCCTTTGGCATCAGCCATTAGAGAATCAAAGGATGTTCGGGGATTTAGATATGGGCAGCTGGAGGAGAAAATTGCCTTATATGCGGATGACCTGCTGTTGTTTTTGGACAACCCATCGGAGTCATTGAGCAATGCCATGCGATTAATTGACAGGTTTGGTAATATTTCAGGGCTTAGAATTAACTGGTCTAAGTCGGTAATTTTTGGAGTGGATGGAGGAGTGGAAGAGGATGATGGTGGCCGTATAGAGACTGAGCTGCAGCGGATAGAAGTCTTCAAATATCTGGGAGTTCAGGTGTCCTTGCCTGTTGCGGACTATCTGCACCTTAATTTGTTCCCCTTACTTGAGTTGCTAAAAGCAAAAGTTGATGCATGGTCTAAGCTACATTTATCGGTGGTGGGACGCATTAATTTGCTGAAAATGATAGTGGTGCCTAAGCTCCTGTATATTTTGCATAATTCCCCGGTGTGGGTACCCAAAAAAAGATTTAAGGTAATACATTCTCTGTTCAGGAGACTGGTGTGGGGTAGGACACAGCCCAGAATGAGACTGGAGATACTGCAGAGGCCAAAAGACGGGGGCGGGCTGGCATTGCCGAATCCGGAGCTATATTATCTCACAGCTCAGAGCCAACATTTTAGGGGCTGGTCTAGTCCTGAGGTTGGGGGATCAGTTAAAAGCGTGATAGAATACTGTATGGCGGGGGTCCCAATATTACAGGGGCTAGAGGGAGGAATAATCAGTCAACTGGGTAAGAAATTTCCCACGCTGGAACTTATTGATAAAGTGTGGGGAGCGTTGAAAAGGAACAGAGGACTTGAGGGCCTGACTAGATTTACTCCCATTTGGAACAATAGGAAGCTGGCGGAGATTCAAAAAAATGGGTGCCCTGGAGGAATGGAGACGAAAGGGAATAATTCATATGTCTCAAATTTTAGATAATGGGATGCTGAAGTCTTTTGTGCTGCTACAATCTGAATTCTCTCTACCGGTGACTGAATGGTTGCATTACCTTCAGTTAAAACATGCTATAGATGCACAACGGACTAAGGGGAGTTTGACAGTGGACCAAGACTTGTATTGGAGTATGTTTGTGGGGGGGGACTCACTAGGGGGGTGATTTCGGGAACTTACAAAGATTTGCTGCACACGTTCCTCTTGGGCTATCCACTGAAGGCTAAAGCTAAATGGGAGGAAGAGGTTGGTCATATGGAGGAGGACGTGTGGGACTGTATTCTGGAATATGTCCCGAGGCTGTCGCTCAGTGAACCGGCTAGGCTGTCTCACCTATACGTCATCCATAGAGTTTACCGTTCCCCGGAAATACTGCACAAGATTGGACCTCGGGACGGACTCCGAGTGTCCGAGATGTAGGGTTTCTGGTGCTGGCATTTTTCATATGATGTGGAGCTGTTCCAGATTGGGTTCATTTTGGAGTGGGACACTTTCTAGGATTGAAAGAGTGTATGATTGTGTCATTCCCCGTGACCCAGTGGTTTGTCTATTGGTTTATGTGGAAGGAATAGCTGTAGATAACTCGTTTAAACTTGCTATAGCTAGGTTATTGTATGTAGCCAGGAAACTGATTGCGAGAAAGTGGACCAGTGAGGAGCCGCCGTCGAGGACTGAATTCTGTCGCCAGGCGAATTATGTTCTCCAATTGGAAAGGGGTGTGTATGAAAAGAGAGGGGTGCATAAAACATACGAAAAGTTGTGGACTCCATGGCTGCAACATGAATGATGAGGTGATAATGTTTATGTTAGTATGGGGAAATGCTACCTGGACGTCTAGCTCATAATGTCTGCTCTATTATGAAGCTCCGTTTGTGAATATTGGCGGTTATTGTGAATCGGAAGTACTGTCTGAGGGGGAGGGGGGAGTTGGGGGGGTTGGCGAATGTGTGTTAACATTGAAAATGTACAGTGGTGTTGTTCATAGTGTACTGTATTAATGATATTCTAATAAAAATTTATCTGATTTAAAAAAAAAAAAAAAATGTTCATAATCTGGGGAAGATTTCACCTAGAAATCAGATCTTGGTAATAATCCGATAATTCATACAGAGGAGAATCCATATGTGTCACGAATGTGGGAAATGTTCTATCCACAAATCAGACATTTATGAAATGTTTACAATTCCCAATAAACATCTTTAAGATAAAAGAATCCTGATGATATATATTACCTTATAAATAGCAAGGCTAGAATCCTGATAATACCATCATATATAGTGATGAAAATCAACGATCCAAGGATCAGCAGAAGCTGGAGGAGAAATGAAGGCGCAAAGGTAGGGTCTAACCCAATGGAGATCCGGATAAATTGATACAAATGGAATTACTCACCTGGCGTGGCTGTGAACAGGCACAACCACCTCTAGAAGCTTACCAGGCGGATGCTGCAGACCCACCAAAATGATAATGTTGACATGTAAAGGAGAAAATGGGTCCTAATTTCGCTGTCGTCCTAGTACAGAAGTCCACCATGTATAGAATAACTTTTGTTGGTCAACGCGTTTCGAAGCAACATGCTTCTTCATCAGGACGTATTTCAGCAATGGACGGTTTTATAAGGGGAAAAGCGCGCACTCACAGACTTTCCAAAAAAAGCCTTCGAAAACGTTTTGGGTCTACAGATGGTATTCATAACACAAACAAAAGTATTCACATGTATGCCACATTACACTGATATTAAATTACATTAAAAACAGCTAAAAATGTATAATTCAGTCTCATTAGTTGAAAAATGTTCCTGTTGAATGGTTTATTCGGGTTTAGAACCTGATATCAGACTGATTTCGATCGTTTTTTTTCTATCTCATTCCTTTATATCAGATTCGTGTCTATCCAACATATCTACATATTAGAATCGATCCTATGGGATGTATTCCTAATCCTAGCTATTCTATGTATAGCTCTGGTGCAAAAGTATCTTCTATGTAAAAATGTGTCATTTTCCTACTATGAAAATCATAGATTTAATAATAAATAATTAAGTCAGTACCCATATCTTATTATTGAAAACTTTCTATGATTCTAATCTGATTCTTGAGCTGAAATAAATGTCAGTCTTTATTACACCTGTCACTGAATAAATTATTTCCTACAGTAAAAGGTTAAAATAACACTCAACTGCCTCTTTATTTCGGTTGGGGAGGGAACACTATACATATATATATAAAACAATCATTTTTTTATTATTTTATTATTATTAATATGATTGCAATTGCTCACTTTTATTTCTAAAGAATTATTTTATATCAATTTGGAGGGCTCCTAAATCACAGTTGGCCCCGTGGAGCATAGCATTAGTAATGGCCAGCTGAGATTTATAGTTGTTTCTCCTGTATTTTCTGGGTCAATACATATATACGTCTGTCACTGCCAGTCATTTTCCAATTGTTGATACATATTTGTTAAAAAATACAAATACTTCTCCAAGAAATTTGTTGGTGCGTTGTGTCGTGTAACAGGGCAATGCGACTGCAATAAATCACAGGTACGATATTGCAAGAAGCTTGTGCGAGCCCTTCAACCGTACAATGTTGCATATGCGATCTGGCATGATCGTGCTGGGTGACGGAGCAACTACGATGTAGAACGCAACTTCCCCTATTTACTACAATGGTAATTCTCGGGCCCTGGTTTGCTCACACCCAGCGCACAAAGGTTGCGTATAACAGCCTAGTTGCGTTGCCTGCCGATATCTCCCTGTGTGATATCTCCTGTGCGATCTTGGACAAGTGCCAAAAACGTGCGCGCTCCCGTGAAATTGTATGCGATATCGAAACGATATTGTGACGTGTAACGGTACTCTAAGACATCAGAAGACTCACACAGGTGAGAAGCCGTATGGATGTACAGAATGTGGGAAATGTTTTATGTGAAAATCAAATCTCATTATACATTAGAGAAGTCACACAGGTGAGAACCGGTATGGATGTTCAGAATGTGGGAAATATTTTATGTGAAAATCAAATCTCATTCTACATTAGAGAAGTCACACAGGTGAGAAGCCGTATGGATGTTCAGAATGTGGGAAATGTTTTATGTGAAAATCTAATCTCATTCTACATTAGAGAAGTCACACAGGTGAGAACCTGTATGGATGTTCAGAATGTGGGAAATGTTTTAATATACATTATTATACATGAGAGAAGTCACACAGGTGAGAAGCCATATTCCTGCTCATAGTGTGGTAAACGTTTTACAAATAAATCATATTATGTTGTACATGTGAGATATCACACCCAGAAGAAAATATGATCATGTTCAGAGTATGGGAAGTATTTTAACCAGAAATCCAATCTCAGACATCAGAGAAGTCACACAGGGGAGAAGCCGTATTCATGCCCAGAATTGGGTAAATGTTTTACACGTTCATCAGGTCTTTATTAGTGATGAGCGAGCAGTAAAATACTCGGGTGCTCGGTGCTCTGGCCGAGCATCTCAAGATACTCGTGTACTCGGCCGAGCACCGAGCCCAATGTAAGTCAATGAGTGACAGGCTCCGCCCACAGACTTCCGGTTATAAAACGAGTATTGCTGGGAAAGGGCGGGAGGGGGGGCTTTTTGAAATCGCTGACACATACAACACCTTGCTGTGGCCCCCAGAGGGATCCTAACAATGAATCTGCTCTCTGTGAGGTGCCAGCTCACTGTGTGCACTGAAGGGAGCTGTGTACGTGTGTCAGATCGCTTATTATTACCGAGCAGTCCGAGCATCTCGGCGGTACTCGGTGCTCGCCGAACATCCCGAGTACCGGGATACTCGTGCGAGTAACGAGTAGCGCAGAGCATACTCGCTCATCCCTAGTCTTTATCAACATGAGAGGAGACACACAGGAGAGAAACTATATTCATGTTCATAATCTGGGAAAGATTTCACCTAGAAATCAGATCTTGGTAATATTCAGACAATTCATATAGAGGAGAATCCATATATGTTACGAATATGGGAAATGTTTTATCCACAAATCAGATATTTTTAAACATCAAACATTTGTTATAATTTATAAAATGTTTAAAATTACCAATATACAGTAAATCTTTAAGACAAAAGAAGCCTAATGATATATGTAAGGAATTAAGCAATATTCCTACAAGTAGCCATCTTGTTCAGATGCTACCATAACTCACTCCTCAGAGGTAGCCCCCACCTTTCTTGGCTTGGCCCAAGGTGTTTTCAATCAGTATGTTAATCAACCTGATGAAGTACCAAATGATCACTGTTGGATATTTTTGTCTCTCACTCAAAGTCCTTCAGAGCTTATACACCATAGACAACTCTTCTTGAAGTAGAGACTGAAGTTTTCTAGAGAACGCAATACAACAGAGTTACAAGATAGGCACGAAGCAATCAGACACACGCAGATGTCCAGACGATGGTGTGGTCTGGCATCGATACCATGGTGTAGTCACTTTTCATACATGATTAGTGAAAGAGAAGATAAGTCAGAGAAAAGGCGTTTTCATTGCAGAAACAAAGAATATAATGATTACATCATGATATTATTTATGAGCATTGCTGTTAAACTCATTATAATCTTATATACGTCTATGTTGTGTGAGGCACCGCCGGCGGGGTCCCATGGCAGGGGTGCATCACATGGGCTTGCAGTGTAGGTGCCTGTTCACATGAACCTGTTTCACTGAGAGTGAGTGCTATAAGACTGAACTGGTGCACAGTGGGTTAAGATCTGAGAGGTTGATGAGATCAATGAGTGGCCGAGAAGAGCAATGTGTGCTGATTGCAAACAACCCAAGTGTGGGTGTGTCAGATGAGTGTGGCAAGCAGGACTTAGTCTGCTAGGAGTCTGAGTGAGAGACAGACTGGAGATGGGAGCTAGACCAGACGGATCCTGCAAGATGAGAGGCGAGAAGCTGGGCTCTCCCTGCTGGAGACACCTGACCTGTGACGCTGATGTCCATGAGGGACTGTGGTTGCATGTGGATATGGGTCCTGTGATGGGCTGGAGTCCGTGTATGTGACATGTGGAAACCGAGGACAGGTCAAGAGCCAGGCGGTCATAACCACCAATGGGACTGACTGCTAGGTCGTGATATGGTCCAGTTGACTATGTGTTTACTTCATAGTGGTTTATGAAAAAATGCCATGTATGATGGTTCATGTGTAGAGCATAATGGTCTATGTAAAACTGCCATGTATGTTGTCTTATGTGAATGAAGGCCAAGCGGCCATAACGCCATTAGAACCAGACTGAGGTCTGTAAGGGCAGTTGGGGGATTCCTTAAAGTTCTGTTGATGTATGTGTGAATCACCAGGGCATATGCAAAAGTCCCCTGGGTGATGGGTGTGTAATGTAACTGTGGGAGTCATAATAGTGTATGAAAAAGTACCATATGATGTGTCTAAGTGTGCATATGATGGGGAAAGATCCCTGTCCAAGGGCCAGGCGGCTGTAACCGCCATTAGAACCAGACTGAGGTCTGCAAGGGTCGGTGGGGGACGCCTCGAGGTTCTGTTGAAAAATGTATTATATGTAAATGTGAAGGGTAGATACGGCTAGGTGTCCGGGAGCGCCAAAGGAGCGGTAGTCAGTGCTCCAGAGCATAAGATGTATGTAATGTGAACTGTAAATAATATGATGGAATATCCTGTAATGTACAGATGTGAAGGTTATGTTATGTGTCATGTAAACACAGTATTATGTTATGTGAGTGTCTTTTGTTCCCGGTTTATGCCATTATTAATAAACCGTTAGACACATTATGCACTGTTAACCCTTGTAGTGATGTTATTCTGCTGCCAAGCGCGTTCCCCGGGGGAGTTACCTCACAGTTGCTTCCAATCGATTCAGGGATGTTGTCATAGTTGACATTCGTGATCTGTACTTGCATAATTCCTCAAACATTGACAACTCTATTGGAAACTTAGCTTCTTTATCAATTCAATAAACCTATTATTCATGACTGTGTATCACCACCTTTCAAATGATGCAATCCACTATTCCGCTTTCATTTAAACCTTCCCTTAAACTTTTAGAAAACACGTACGTTATTCTTGTAGAACTTTCAGCCACTGAATCTCATTAGCTGGAAAGTTAGTTTGCTCAAGTTTGATACAACATGGCTGCTTAGAGCAGATCTTCTATTACCAGTCTCTTACAATCCCACAATACAGCTCCTAGGAAATGGAAATTAGGGGAAAATGAAATCTCCCTGTGTGAAAGATGTATTAAAAACACCTAACCAGAGTAGACTGATTTGATAAAGAGCTCTACACAGGTATACCTGGTAATGGCTATAACTCAATTGATGACACAGACTCGGTCTTCAAATGAATAGCTCTATCGTTTATTGTTTGTATCAGCTTCTATACGTTTACAGAAGAAAAAATAGGTTACATCATACGATGACAAATATGATAAATATGCAGTATAGAGTTTTGAGATGATTAATTAGTGACCTTTAAGAGAGTTACAGAAGATAACAATGGTACACTCTGGCTTACATATGGCTTGGTGGTCTTATCTAAAATACAAGGACAAATACAAGAATGTGCTTAGCTGTGCTCATCTTCACTGAACAAACTGAAACACAGGCCTCTAGTCAGAATAGACATGATAACATGGCTTCTTTAGATACAATATGGAGGAAGCTACATAGTACCTATGATATCGTCTTTAACAGTCCCCTCTTTTTATCATTTCTATTCTTGACCTATCCCTGCCTACCCTAGGTCTGCAGAGCCCGCCCTACTACACAATACGCAAGGCTACTTCCTACGCATATTATGGAGCGCGATCATTCAGGAAGACCCTGTTAGCCGGCCTATTCCATCCCTCAACACCCCCTAACCTAAAGATTAGTATATTGAGTAATTTGAGGGGTTTATGAATTTAAGGAAAAAACATGATATATTTTAGACTGTGGGTTATCATAAGTCCATAATTGAATGTTTCACACAATGTTGTAGTTCTCATTTTCAGGTATCTTTAGGGGTGGTGGAGATGAATCCAGAGGATTTCCACAATAAGTGCAGTTGGAAAGTTCCACCAAAGTCTTTTTGTTGCTCAGCACACACTTGCGTCCTGGGGTAGTAACATAAGTCTGAAGCACTTGAGTACGCAGTGCTTCTGTATCTTTATCTTTATAGTTTTCTCATTTTGTATTTACCTGAAAAACACTTGCAGTTAGTTCTTAGAATTTTCTTCACAAGCATTACAAATAACTTTACCAGTATAGCAATAACCAGTATTACAGATGCTCCCTGGATTACAAAATGAATTATTCCAGTTATCCATCCACCTACACCCATAAACAGATTATTCAACCTGGAGAATGACAAACATGTAAGATCCAACAACACTTTCCTGTCTCTTTCACATGTTACCTTCACACCTTTTCACATACTTTTTTATCCTTTCCCTTACTCCTCTATCATCTATCATCATCGTGATCTCAGCTTCCTCCTCCCCTCCTTGCAGTGATCTCAGCCTCCTCCCTCTGCCCCTCCTTGCAGTGATCTCAGCCTCCTCCCTCTCTCTCCCCTCCTTGAAGTGATCTCAGCCTCCTCCTTCTCTCTCCCCTCCTTGCAGTGATCTCAGCCTCCTCTTTCTCCCCTCCTTGCAGTGATCTCAGCCTCCTCTCTGCCCTCCTTAAAGTGATCTCAGCCTCCTCCCTCTCTCTCTCTCCTCCTTGCAGTGAACTCAGCCTCCTCTCTCTCCCCTCCTTGCAGTGATCTCAGCCTCCTCTCTCTCCCCTCCTTGCAGTAATCTCAGCCTCCTCTCTGCCCTCCTTGCAGTGATCTCAGCCTCCTCCCTCTCTTTGCTCCTTGAAGTGATCTCAGCCTCCTCTCTCCTCTCCTTGCAGTGATCTCAGCCTCCTCTTTCCCCTCCTTGCAGTGATCTCAGCCTCCTCTTTCCCCTCCTTGCAGTGATCTCAGCCTCCTCCCTCTCTCTCTCCCCTCCTTGCAGTGATCTCAGCCTCCTCTCTCTCCCCTCCTTGCAGTGATCTCAGCCTCCTCTCTCTCCCCTCCTTGCAGTGATCTCAGCCTCCTCTCTCCTCTGCTTGCAGTGATCTTAGCCTCCTCCATCTTCCCTCCTTGCACTGATCTCAGCCTCCTCCCTCTTCCCTCCTTGCAGTGATCTATGCCTCCTCCCTCTCCCCTCCTTGCCGTGATCTCAGCCTCCTCCCTCTCCCCTCCTTGCAGTGATCTCAGCTTCCTCTCTCCTCTCCTTGCAGTGATCTCAGCCTCCTCTCTCCCCTCCTTGCAGTGATCTCAGCCTCCTCTCTCCCCTCCTTGCAGTGATCTCAGCCTCCTCTCTCCCCTCCTTGCAGCGATCTCAGCCTCCTCTCTCTCCCCTCCTTGCAGTGATCTCAGCCTCCTCTCTCTCTCTCTCCCCCCCCTTGCAGTGATCTCAGCCTCCTCTCTCTCCCCCCCTTGCAGTGATCTCAGCCTCCTCCCCTCCCCTCCTTGCAGTGATCTCAGCCTCCTCTCTCTCTCTCTCCTCCTTGCAGTGATCTCAGCCTCCTCTCTCCCTTTCTTGCAGTGATCTCAGCCTCCTCTCTCTCCCCTCCTTGCAGTGATATCAGTCTCTTCTCTCTCCCCTCCTTGCAGTGATATCAGCCTCCTCCCTCTCCCCCTCCTTGCAGTGATCTCAGCCTCCTCCCCCTCTCTCCCCTACTTGCAATGATCTCAGCCTCCTCTCCCTCCCCTCCTTGCTGTTATCTCAGCCTCCTTTCGCCCCTCCTTGAAGTGATCTCAGCCTCCTCCCTCTCTCTCCCCTCCTTGCAGTGATCTCAGCCTCCTCTTTCTCCCCTCCTTGCAGTGATCTCAGCCTCCTCTCTGCCCTCCTTAAAGTGATCTCAGCCTCCTCCCTCTCTCTCCGATCCTTGAAGTGATCTCAGCCTCCTCTCTCTCCCTCCTTGCAGTGATCTCAGCCTCCTCTCTGCCCTCCTTAAAGTGATCTCAGCCTCCTCTCTCTCTCTCTCCTCCTTGCAGTGATCTCAGCCTCCTCTCTCTCCCCTCCTTGCAGTGATCTCAGCCTCCCTCTCTCTCTCCTCCTTGCAGTGATCTCAGCCTCCTCTCTCTCCCCCCTTGCAGTGATCTCAGCCTCCTCCCTCTTCCCTCCTTGCAGTAATCTCAGCTCACTCCCTCTCTCTTCCCTCCTTGCAGTGATCTCAGCCTCCTCTCTTCCTCTCCTTGCAGTGATCTCAGCTTCTCCCCCTCTCCCCTCCTTGCAGTGATCTCAGCCTCCTCTCTCCTCCTTGCAGTGATCTCAGCCTCCTCTCTCCCCCCTTGCAGTGATCTCAGCCTCCTCCCTCTCCCCTCCTTTGCAGTGATCTCAGCCTCCTCTCTCCCCTCCTTGCAGTGATATCAGCCTCCTCTCTCCCCTCCTTGCAGTGATATCAGCCTCCTCCCTCTCTCCCCTCCTTGCAGTGATCTCAGCCTCCTCCCTCTCCCTTCCTTGCAGTGATCTCAGCCTCCTCTCTCTCCCCTCCTTGCAGTGATCTCAGCCTCCTCTCTCCCCTCCTTGAAGAGATCTCAGCCTCTCCCTCTCTCTTCCCTCCTTGCAGTGATCTCAGCCTCCTCTCTCCTCTCCTTGCAGTGATCTCAGCCTCCTCTCTCCCTCCTTGCAGTGATCTCAGCCTCCTCTCTCCCCTCCTTGCAGTGATCTCAGCTCCTCTCTCTCCCTCCTTGCAGTGATCTCAGCCTCCTCTCTTCCCTCCTTGCAGTGATTCAGCCTCCTCCCTCTCTCCCCCTCCTTTGCAGTGATCTCAGCCTCCTCCTCTCCCCTCCTTGCAGTGATCTCAGCCTCCTCTCTCCCCTCCTTGTAGTGATCTCAGCTCCTCCCTCTCCCTTCCTTGCAGTGATCTCAGCCTCCTCTCTCTCCCCTCCTTGCAGTGATCTCAGCCTCCTCTCTCTCCCCTCCTTGAAGAGATCTCAGTCTCCTCCCTCTCTCTCCCCTCCTTGCAGTGATCTCAGCCTCCTCTCTCCCCCTCTTGAGTGATCTCAGTCTCCTCCCTCTCTCTCCCCTCCTTGCAGTGATCTCAGCCTCTCTCTCACTCCTCCTCCTTGCAGTGATCTCAGCCTTCTCCCCCTCTCCCCTCCTTGCAGTGATCTCAGCCTCCTCGCTCCTCCTTGCAGTGATCTCAGCCTTCTCTCTCTCTTCCCCCTTGCAGTGATCTCAGCCTCCTCCCTCTCCCCTCCTTGCAGTGATCTCAGCTCCTTTCTCCTCTCCTTGCAGTGATCTCAGCCTCCTCTCTCCCCCTCCTTGCAGTGATCTCAGCCTCCTCTCTCCCCTCCTTGCAGTGATCTCAACCTCCTCTCTCCCCTCCTTGCAGTGATCTCAGCCTCCCTCTCTCTCCTCTCCTTGCAGTGATCTCAGCCTCCTCTCTCTCCCCTCTGCAGTGATCTCAGTCCCTCTTTTTCTCTCCCCCTCTTTGCAGTGATCTCATGCCTCTCTCTCTCCCTCCTTGCAGTGATCTCAGCCTCCTCTCTCTCTCCTCCTTGCAGTGATCTCAGCCTCCTCCTCCCTCCTTGCAGTGTATCTCAGCCTCCTCTGTCCTCCTCCCCTCCTCTTCCTTGCAGTGAATCTCAGCCTCCTCTGTCCTCCACCCTCTGCCCTCCTTGCAGTGATCACAGACTTCCCCCTCGTCCCCTCCTTGCAGTGATCTCAGCCTCCTCTCTCTTCCCTCCTTGCAGAGATCTCAGCTCCTCCTGTCCTCCTCCTCCTTGCAGTGATCTCAGCCTCCTCGTCTCTCTCCTCCTTGCAGTGATCTCACCCTCCTCTCTCTCCCCTCCTTGCAGTGATCTCAGCCTCCTCTCTCTCTCTCTCTCCTCCTTGCAGTGATCTCAGCCTCCTCTCTCCCCCCTTGCAGTGATCTCAGCCTCCTCCCTCTCCCCTCCTTGCAGTGATCTCAGCTTCCTTTCTCCTCTCCTTGCAGTGATCTCAGCCTCCTCTCTCCCCTCCTTGCAGTGATCTCAGCCTCCTCTCTCCCCTCCTTGCAGTGATCTCAGCCTCCTCTCCCCCTCCTTGCAGTGATATCAGCCTCCTCTCTCCCCTCCTTGCAGTGATATCAGCCTCCTCCCTCTCTCCCCCCTCCTTGCAGTGATCTCAGCCTCCTCCCTCTCCCCTCCTTGCAGTGATCTCAGCCTCCTCTCTCCCCTCCTTGTAGTGATCTCAGCCTCCTCCCTCTCCCTTCCTTGCAGTGATCTCAGCCTCCTCTCTCTCCCCTCCTTGCAGTGATCTCAGCCTCCTCTCTCCCCTCCTTGAAGAGATCTCAGTCTCCTCCCTCTGTCTCCCCTCCTTGCAGTGATCTCAGCCTCCTCTCTCCCCTCCTTGAAGAGATCTGTCTCCTCCCTCTCTCTCCCCTCCTTGCAGTGATCTCAGCCTCCTCTCTCCTCTCCTTGCAGTGATCTCAGCCTTCTCCCCCTCTCCCCTCCTTGCAGTGATCTCAGCCTCCTCGCTCCTCCTTGCAGTGATCTCAGCCTTCTCTCTCTCTTCCCCTTGCAGTGATCTCAGCCTCCTCCTCTCCCCTCCTTGCAGTGATCTCAGCTTCCTTTCTCCTCTCCTTGCAGTGATCTCAGCCTCCTCTCTCCCCTCCTTGCAGTGATCTCAGCCTCCTCTCTCCCCTCCTTACAGTGATCTCAACCTCCTCTCTCTCCCCTCCTTGCAGTGATCTCAGCCTCCTCTCTCTCCTCCTTGCAGTGATCTCAGCCTCCTCTCTCTCCTCCTTGCAGTGATCTCAGCCTCTTTTTCTCTCCCCTCTTTGCAGTGATCTCATCCTCTTCTCTCCCCTCCTTGCAGTGATCTCAGCCTCTTCTCTCTCTCCTCCTTGCAGTGATCTCAGCCTCCTCTCTCTCCTCCTTGCAGTGATCTCAGCCTCCTCCTCCCTTCCTTGCAGTGATCTCAGCCTCCTCTGTCCTCCTCCCGCTCCCTTCCTTGCAGTAATCTCAGCCTCCTCTGTCCTCCACCCTTTGCCCTCCTTGCAGTGATCACAGTATTGTCCCCCTCTCCCCTCCTTGCAGAGATCTCAGCCTCCTCTGTCCTCCTCTCCTTGCAGTGATCTCAGCCTCCTCTCTCTCTCTCTCCTCCTTGCAGTGATCTCACCCTCCTCTCTCTCCCCTCCTTGCAGTGATCTCAGCCTCCTCTCTCTCTCTCCTCCTAGCAGTGATCTCAGCCTCCTCTCTCTCCTCCTTGCAGTGATCTCAGCCTCCTCTCTCTCTCCTCCTTGCAGTGATCTCAGCCTCCTCTCTCTCCCCTCCTTGCAGTGATCTCAGCCTCCTCTCTCTCCCCTCCTTGCAGTGATCTCAGCCTCCTCTCTCTCCCCTCCTTGCAGTGATCTCAGCCTCCCTCTCTCTCTCTCTCTCCTCCTTGCAGTGATCTCAGCCTCCTCTCTCCTCCTTGCAGTGATCTCAGCCTCCTCTCTCCCTCCTCATCTATCAGCGTCTCCGCCGTATACAGTTCAGTGGCTGCCGGCCCGTGCAGTTACTTCCGGGTATGAGCTCCGCCTGTTCCGGTGATGTCATCACCTGTTGCCGGAAGTGCCCAGTGCAGTGAATCTGTGCGGCTCTGCAGGTGGAGGTAGGTGTGAACACAGCCCCGGGTGTTAACCCTTGCAGCCCCGGGCCGCTCCTGCTCTTTCTAATTCCATCATACTCCTGGAGTCACAGCAGTTGATTTCTTGCTTGACATTGCTGCCTGCTCCTGACATTGCTGCCTGCTCCTGACATTGCTGCCTCCTCCTGACATTGCTGCCTCCTCCTGACATTGCTGCCTCCTCCTGACATTGCTGCCTGCTCCTGACAGTGTTGCCTCCTCCTGACACTGCTGCCTGCTCCTGACATTGCTGCCTCCTCCTGACATTGCAGCCTCCTCCTGACATTGCTGCCTGCTCCTGACATTGCTGCCTGCTCCTAACATTGCTGCCTGCTCCTGACATTGCTGCCTCCTCCTCACACTGCAGCCTCCTCCTGACAGTGCTGCCTCCTCCTGACAGTGCAGCCTCCTCCTGACACTGCAGCCTCCTCCTGACACTGCTGCCTCCTCCTGACACTGCTGCCTGCTCCTGACATTGCAGCCTGCTCCTGACACTGCTGCCTGCTCCTGACACTGCAGCCTCCTCCTGACACTGCAGCCTCCTCCTGACACTGCAGCCTCCTCCTGACACTGCTGCCTGCTCCTGACATTGCAGCCTGCTCCTGACACTGCAGCCTGCTCCTGACACTGCTGCCTGCTCCTGACACTGCAGCCTCCTCCTGACACTGCAGCCTCCTCCTGACACTGCAGCCTGCTCCTGACATTTCTGCCTGCTCCTGACACTGCTGCCTGCTCCTGACACTGCAGCCTCCTCCTGACACTGCAGCCTCCTCCTGACACTGCAGCCGGCTTCTGACACTGCAGCCTGCTCCTGACACTGTAGCCTCCTCCTGACACTGCAGCCTCCTCCTGACATTGCAGCCTGCTCCTGACACTGCTGCCTCCTCCTGACACTGCAGCCTGCTCCTGACACTGCTGCCTGCTCCTGACACTGCAGCCTGCTCCTGACACTGCAGCCTGCTCCTGACACTGCAGCCTGCTCCTGACACTGCAGCCTGCTCCTGACACTGCAGCCTGCTCCTGACACTGCTGCCTGCTCCTGACACTGCAGCCTCCTCCTGACACTGCAGCCTCCTCCTGACACTGCAGCCTCCTCATGACACTGCAGCCTCCTCATGACACTGCAGCCTGCTCCTGACACTGCAGCCTCCTCCTGACACTGCAGCCTCCTCCTGACACTGCAGCCTCCTCCTGACACTGCAGCCTGCTCCTGACACTGCAGCCTCCTCCTGACACTGCAGCCTCCTCTGACACTGCAGCCTCCTCCTGACACTGCTGCCTGCTCCTGACATGCGCCTCCTACCTCCTCTCACACTGCTGCCTCTCCTGACACTGCTGCCTTCTCTCACACTGCTGCCTCTCCTGACACTGCAGCCTGCTCCTGACACTGCAGCCTGCTCCTGACACTGCAGCCTGCTCCTGACACTGCAGCCTGCTCCTGACACTGCTGCCTCCTCCTGACACTGCTGCCTCCTCCTGACACTGCTGCCTCCTCCTGACACTGCAGCCTGCTCCTGACACTGCTGCGTCCTCCTGACACTGCTGCGTCCTCCTGACACTGCTGCCTCCTCCTGACACTGCTGCTCCTCCTGACACTGCTGCATCCTCCTGACACTGCTGCATCCTCCTGACACTGCTGCATCCTCCTGACACTGCATCCTCTGACACTGCAGCCGGCTCCTGACACTGCAGCCTGCTCCTGACACTGCAGCCTGCTCCTGACACTGCAGCCTGCTCCTGACACTGCAGGTCATGGTATGATGTTTGGGTATATGAATCCTTACAGTGAGGAATATAAACCAGAGAGCGGCTGCTCCTTTCCGTACAGATACTTTATTATGTGAGAGAAGCGTGGTAAGCGCTATAGATGCTGCTGTCACAGACTGACTGCCACATTTAATAACTGAGGACAGGGCTGCTGTGCTCTACTATCTGTATCAGGCCTGTTTCACACATCCGCGCCCCCGGCACTTATGCTATCTGTGCTGACACATGATCCCCTATCGCCCCCTTCACATGTCTGTTATTCAGCACGGACCATGTCACCGTGTGAGGCAGATGCGTGTTCGTGTGCTCTGTATGGCAACAAGTCCGTTTTTCAGCAGAAGTACGGACTCATTCAGGTCAATGGGTCCATGCAAAAACATCCTGCACACGGATGTCGTCCATATGACATCCATGTGCACGGACCAGAACCAGAATTTATAAGTTGAAAAACAAAGAATTTCATACCTACCTGCCTTCAGCACCGTCTGCTCCTCTCTCCTACCTCCAGCACCGTCTGCTCCTCTCTCCTCCCTCAGAAAAAAATAAGATAAAAAAATGCACAGTGTGAACATAGCCTTAAAGTGAACCAACCACAAGGATGTAACCACCTGTAAATCAGTGCAGCCGGTAATTTATGTGTGCAGCATGACATCACTCTTTGGTTTTGTTTTTTATTCCTCCCCTGTGGACATGGCAGTCTGCTGTAAGCTGAACCCTGAGCCTGGATGAGAGGGAGGAGGTTCGGGCATAAACAATGCTACACTGAATACGAACATATGAGGGGGGGGGGGCCTATACAGTGTTCATTGTTGATCAGAGTCTCAGGTTACCTCAGCAGAGAGAGCTCCAGGCTATCAGCATTGCACAGTAACATGGAGTAGAGCTGATGTGAATGGAGAGGAGTCAGATAAGATCGTACAGGAGCCTGTGCACTGCTGACAACGTGGAGTTCCCTTTGCTGGGGTAAACTGCAAATACACTGATCAGCTGTAGTGTGAACACAGTGTAGGTTTCCCCCTATATGGCCGTATTCATGTGTGGAGCTGAAGATGGATCTCCCTGACAACCAGCATATGTCAGGTTTAGAAACAGCCTAGTGGGGACATATTCTGGAAGGTTTTTGAAAGGTTTTCTTCCAGATTTCATTTATGAAGTATATTTGATTATTATTAAATAAAAATGCAAACGGCGATTACACTTTAATGTATAGTTTTCTCTGTAACATCGCAACATTTCAGAGCGAATTATACCTGGCTGAAATCGTACAGCCAATGCCTGATACATACTTGTATCTGCTGACAGATTCCCTTTATATAATGTTCCGATAGAAGAATCTACACTAAATCTCCACAAATTGTTTATGTTTTTCCATGGGATTTTGTTTCATTTTCCATTCTCTCATCTTCTTTCCATTTAGGTTCCTAGAAAAGATCCTCTCCACTGATATTCTCTATATTATAAGAATCTTCCTGATTGATGAAGGATGGATAAGAACAGAGACAAGATGGTAGAGAGGATAATACACCTCACCCTAGAGATCCTCCTTCGGATTACTGGAGAGGTGAGAGAATCTGCTGACGTCACATTACATCATTATCTATGGCGGGGGTGGGGACCTCCGGGCCTTAAGAGCCACAAACCGGTCATGGGTACAGGATTTCCTTAGTATTGCACAGGGGATAATTGAATCACCTGCACTGGGGATAATTCCCACACCTGTGCAATACTAAGGAAATCCTGACCTGTGTGTGGCTCTCGAGGCCCGGAGTTCCCCACCCCTTATCTATGGGAATAACAGATGACAGAACTGGAGAGGTGAGGTGTCTGTAGTGATATTTATTACTGTGTCTCCATACTCAGGATTACACAGTGGTGAAGAAGACCCCTACTGATCGCTGTCAGGACCCAGTATCTGATGGATGGGGAGGACCCCTGAGCCCAATCCCGGGGTCTCCACCGCACCCGCGGATACATGAGGACATCAATGACCAGAAGATCCTAGAACTCACCTACAAGATGATTGAGCTGCTGACTGGAGAGGTGACAGTGCTGGGAATGCTGGGACATTATACAGTAACGCTATGAAGGGATCGGGGGATGACAATGGTATCATTTTATGTGTCAGGTTCCTATAAGGTGTCAGGATGTCGCCGTCTATTTCTCCATGGAGGAGTGGGAGTATCTAGAAGGACACAAGGATCGGTACAAGGACGTCATGATGGAGGATCACCAGCCCCGCACATCACCAGGTAATAGACACCACTAAATACACACATCTGTTATAGGTGGGGGGTGGCGGGGAGCTGCTACATGATGATCTTAAAGGTTTGTGCAGACACTATAAAAAAGAAAACTTTCAGTTTTAGAGTAAGTCATATTCACTCTATAGATCCCCACTGTGCTGATTCCAACCTCTTCTGGGCCCCCGACCTTATCTGTACGTCCTGCACAGTATAGAGGGACATGTGATCTCTGCTGTCAGTCACAGGTACAGGAGCAGCGGTCACCTCTGCGGCCGATGATGAGACGTCTCTGCTTCCTCCATTGTAGCACACAGCACCGGCGCTTGTGTCCTGGATGCAGAGTGTCTGATCACAGGCTCCTCCATATTAATGACGGGAGCGGTGTGTGATCAGAGGATACGGCTGTCGTAAGAAGGAGCAGAAACAGCAGAACGTCTGATAAAACTTATTACTACAATTGTTACAATCATTGCATTTCTTAAGGAGTTTCCCAAAGTGGCCAAACACTAAATCACTTCTATATAAAGAATGGATTAATTTCCTTATGTGTTTCCTACAGTAAGAACCAGTAAGAGGACGACACCAGAGAGACATCCCGGACCTCAGGACTGCTCACCGGATCATCAGGTCGGTGGATTTATATGGAAGATGTGCAGCTATTTGCTGTAATGTGATTTTTGCTCGTCCTGCTGATTAAAGAGATATTCCCCAAAAAATAAGTTACTCCCCATCCATGGGATAAGGAATAACTTGATCACTGGGGTCTGACTGCTGGTAGCTCCATCGATCCTCAGATTGTACAGATTGGCCCTGTAAAGCACACCTTCCCTTTCTCATTATGGAGCTGCATTCTCAGGATCTCTGGATCAGCTGGGGGTCCCAGCAGTCGCCCCCGCCAATCTACAATGGATAGGGGATAACTTGCTTTTGGGGGAAATAACCCTTTAATGATCTTTTCTGCTCATCTCTTCATTCCATGTGACTTGTCCAAGTATCTGTGATTTCTATAGTATTTATTTCCCAGCTTTTGTATCTGGATGAAGATGTGAGCAGTAGCAATGCTCCAACTATAATAAAAGTGGAGGAGATGGACATCTGGGAAGAGAGGAGGTGGAAGGAGGAGATCCCTACAGATACCGGTGAGCAGTAAATACAGATTACAGTCACATATTCTACAGTGGATTTGTGTCACCAGATTCAGGACTGGATACATTATTGATTAGAGATCCTGGACCTGAAGAGGGGGGTGTACTGATTTAAACACCCGATATCAGCATGGCTGTAACATTCTGATATTACATTGAGCATTCTGAGCTTCGGCTGGACTCATGATCTGCTCATGTGAAATCCATTCTGTGCAGCCTCATTAGATGAAAGATTTACTTACAAGACTTGTGAAATCTGGTGGCAAATACAAATATGGAAAGGGAAATAACTAGAATTAGAACATTGGTCATTTATCAGATTTAATCTTGTGTAGGTCAAATATCACCTTCAATATGTTTTATAGACACATACAGGAGCCCGGGATGGGGGACATATATAACAGAATGAGGAACATTTATTCCAGGATAGGGGACATATATATCACAATAGGGGGATATATACCAGGATTGTAGTCATATATGCCAGGATGGGGACATATATACCAGAATAGGAGTCATATATACCAGAATGGGGACATATAATAATAATAATATTTATTCATTTATATAGCGCTATTAATTCCATAGCACTTTACATACATCAGTAATGCTGTCTCTCTTGGAGCTCACAATCTAAATATCCTATCAGTATGTCTTTGCAATGTGGGAGGAAACCGGAGTGTCCGGAGGAAACCCACGCAAACACAGGGAGAACATACAAACTCCTTGCAGATTTTGTGCTTGGCATATATAACAGAATGAGGAATGTTTATTCCAGGATGGGGACATATATACCAGGATGGGGGACATATATACCAGGATGGGGGACATATACATCCGGGTCTAAATAAATTAGACAAAAGAGCGCATAGGGTCTTATCCTTTGATGAGCAAAGGGAGGCTATGGCACAATATGGTTTTGCTCACCTGGGTTGGTTGTGACAACTCACAACCAGTATATGCGCTTGTCCAGCATGTTGCAGGATCCACACTCCCACGATACACGCGGCACAAGAAACTGAAACAAAATGGACGAAGTTCATTCCCTGAGGAAGGAGTATTGGCTCCGAAACGCGTCAGAATAAAAGGCACCATTGACCAGACTGCGTTGATCCTGGTTTTCATTCCAGCAGCGCGGATCTTTTGGGCACTTCGTCCATTTCGTTTCAATATATACCAGGATGGGGACCGTGTATACCAGGATGCAGGATGTATATACCAGGATGGGAGACGTATATACCAGGATATGGGTTATATATACCAGGATGAGGATCATTTGCACCAGGATGGTGACATGATTGGGGACATGTATACCAGGATTAGGGAGACATACATATGTTCCCTATCCTGATAAATCACAGGATTAGCGATATATATGCCAGGATGGGGATCATATACATTAGGATAGGGACATGATTGGGGACACACCAGTCTGTCTCAACTATACCTACTGCATAGAGTTTATAGAACACAAATTCCTGCATCGGATAGGACTTAGAGGAGATGATTGTTGTCCAAAATGTGGGGAGGGCGATGCTGATTTGTTACACATGTTCTGGAATTGGAGGCATATTGTAAGGTTCTGGAGTGAGTGTATTGGGTATGTAAACAATGTGTATCCCAATTTATTTTTAGCCCGGACATTTTCCCAAACCGCTCAATAATAGTCACCGCCTGTTTCAAGAACTCCCAGGGATCCTGTAAAAACAATAGTACATCATCGGCATAGAGAGCAATCTTTTCCTCCCCGATCCGAATTTAAAACCTTTAACCATATTAGCCCTACGAATATGAGCAGGAAGTGGGTCAATCGAAAGAGCAAACATCAAGGGAGAATGGGGGCACCCTTGCCGGTCCCTCCAGTAAGGTTAAATCCATCCGACCTCTCTCCGTTCACCCTTACTGTGCCATCGGTGAGGAATCGAGCAACTGCACCCAAGAGAGAAAAATTGACCCAAAGCCCATCTCCTAAGCGCCATCCACAAATAGTCCCACTCCGCACTGTCAAACACCTTATGAGCGTCTAAGGATGCCGCAACCCTGCTTCCCGCATTATCCGCTGATAATTGAATATTTAAAAACCGTCTCCGCAACCCCGAATGGTCCAGATGTATAACGGCAGTAACCACCTTTGCCAGTCTGTTTGCCATAACTTTGGCTAATAATTTGGCATCCACCGACAATAGTGAAATGGGCCTATAAGATTCCGGTCTCCTAACATCTTTATCCTCCTTGGGCAAGACCACGATTGTTGCCTCTCTTAGATTCTGGTAAACTACCCTCCCCAAGGCCTCAAGGAAAACCTCCCTCAGTCTGGGCAACACTAGGTCCTTAAGCTGTTTGTAGACCTCTACCAGTAGACCGTCAGCCACCGGGGCCTTATCATTTGCAATGGAAGCCAAGGCCTCTTCCAATTCTTCCACCGAGAGCTGCGTTTCCAAGCTCTCCCTATCCTCGTCATTAAGCCGCGGTAGCCTCGCTTCTCTCAGAAAAGTCTGTATTTTCCATCATCGCCACGACAGTACCACCTGAGAGAGAGGACCGCCCATCCAAGACAGGAAACCTCTGAGATAAAAAAGGCGGGACCTCTCCTGGACCTCAGTTTAGGTTTCCTGTCTTGGAAGTGGGAGACCTCTGAAGCTCATGCGGTCCTGGCCTGAACCGGTAGCTGGAAGAGCTGTCCTTACCTAGGCAGTGGCTCCGGACTTGGGTGCAGAGGCTCCTCCTCGGGGTATCCCCTGCGGTGGTGGAGGGCACAGAGTCTTGTAGAGGGCCACCAGCGGCTTGTTCTCGGCTCTTGTCGCCACCCAGGTGTCACAGTTGCACGGTTGGTGGCTGCCCTGCAGTACTGTGCCCCGGGTGAAGAGGATCGTTGACGGGCTGGGCGCAGCGTTCCTGGGTGTGTAAGGGACCTGGGAGCGTTTTTTTCCGGCAGCAGGTTTGAATTTCGCGCCGGGAGCCGCTACTTCCGGTTTGGGCGTGGTCCGGAAGTGACATTGCCCGCATGCTCAGTGCGGGCCAAGATGGCGGCACCCAGCGTTCGGAAGCAGGGAGACGCTGGAGCGGTTCCCGGTGGTGTGGGGCAGTGCACGGAGGGCAAAGCCGGCCAGTTGTCCAGTGGAGGGATGGAGCAGCAGTCCCTTTCGGCTCCCGACGTGGGGAGCATCAGCAGTCTGGTGGCGGCCACAAGTCCCGCAGAAGGGATCCTGGATGGATGTGGACCCTAGAGCCCCCGGAAATCGGTATGCATCTGGTGGGTGAGTGCCTTCGGGCTGTGCTGTCTGTATTTACACTGCCTTCTTGCTTGGTTTTAGGACAGCAAGAAAAAGGCTGCCAAACAGAGGCATAAGGAATGTGCTATCTGCAAAATCCCTCTTCCTGATGATTGTACTAAAGACTTGTGTGCCCCTTGCATTGAAGAGACTGTGAGAGATGCTGTCCCAGTCTGGCCTCTAGCCTTAGGGATTTAGTGAGGGAAGAATTTAAATTCCCTGCAGAAATCCGGGAAGGATAGGGGGCGTAAGAGGAAGAGTCCCGGGGCTCTTCCTCTGCTTCTGACCGTACCGCTCGTAGATCTCACAAGGGGAGACGCAGGTTCCAGGCCTTAATTGTGGATCATTGGACTAAGCCTGATAAGAAGGGCTCTCTTTCCTATTTGACTAAAAAGAAGTACCCCTTTGATGAGGAGGCCACTACTTCCTGGGATAAATCCCCCAAGCTTGAGTAGCTGTGGCCCGGGCATCTAAGTGTTCCTCTCTCCCCTTTGAGGATTTAGGGAATTTGAAGGATCAGCTAGAGAGGAAGGCAGACGGCTACTTGCGTAATTCCTGGGAATCCACTGCTAGCATTTTTCGTCCCTCAATTGCGGGTACATCGGTCGCTCGGTCCCTCATGCTTTGGTTGCAGCAGTTGGAGGCTCAGGTGAGGGACGAGGCTCCTAAGGAGGAGATCTTGTCTTCCTTTCCTTTGACTCTTTCTGCGGCTGCTTTTCTGGCGGACTCCTCGGCTGACTCTCTGAAATTGGCGGCGAAGGCTACGTCCTTCTCTAATGCTGCTCGTCGTGCCTTATGGTTAAAGGCCTGGCCCGATGATGCCCAATCGAAGTCTAAATTGTGTTCTTTGCCTTGTACGGGTGATTTTCTGTTTGGCAAACCACTGGATGAGATCTTTGAACATGCTAGTGACAATAAGAAAAATTTGCCCTCCGGGATTCCGGCTTCCACCTTCTGAGGTCGTTCCTTTCGTAAGCCGCGGTTTGCCAAGCGGAGGTCCCCTCGTCGGACCCGAGATCCTTGGGCCGACAGGAGAGACAAGAGGTCGGCTTTCTTGTTCAAGGGTTCCTCCTTTTACAAGAAGCTCCAGTCTAAGTGATGGCTCGCTCCAGGTGGGAGGAAGGCTTGCCCACTTTCTCCCAGCCTGGTCCGGAATTGGGGCTTGCGATTGGGCTCTCGCTCTTCTCAGAGACGGATTGAGACTGGAGTTCGCTTCGGCTCCTGTGGGGTCCCTGGTGATTACGTCTGTCAGCAGTCCGGAAAAATGCACTTTGCTGATAGGCAAGGTACGGGCCCTTGTGAACAAAGGGGTTGTTTCCCCGGTTCCTCCAGCCGAATGCGGCAGGGGGTTCTATTCCACGCTGTTTCTCGTGCCAAAGCCAGACGGCTCGTTCCGGACGATTATAAACCTGAAACACCTGAACAGCTTTCTGGTGCAGCGTTCGTTCAAGATGGAGACTTTGAAGTCGGCGATCAGGTTATTGTTTCCAAATTGTTTCATGGTAGTTCTGGATCTGAATGACGCATACTACCATGTTCCGGTTCACTGTACCACCAGCAGTTTCTGAGGTTCGCCCTGTATATGGGGGGCTCCCTATGCCATTTCCAGTACCGGGCTCTCCCCTTCGGGCTGGCGATGGCTCCTCGGATTTTCACGAAGCTGCTGGCAGAAGTGATGGCTCACTTCCAACGTCAGCAGATTTTGATTATTGCGTATCTGGACGATCTGCTGATTGTGGGGGACTCCAGGGATCAGTGCCTCGTCCGTCTGCAAAGGGTGCAGTCTTCCCTGGGTCAGCTGGGATGGATCGTTAATCTGGAAAAATCCAGGCTAATTCCCGCCACGCGTCAGCTGTTTCTGGGGATGATTCTGGATTTGCAGTCTCAGCTTTGCCTCCTTCCGGACGACAAACAATTGCGTCTTCGGTCATCCCTTTCTGCAGTACGGGACTCTCCTCGAGTGTCTTTAAGGAGGGCTATGTCTCTCTTGGGCTCTCTCACGTCCTGTATCCCAGCAGTCCCTTGGGCACAGTTGCACTCTCGGGCCCTTCAGTGGGAGGTTCTCCAGCATCAACTCAGGTTGGGGGCGGCCTTGGACGCAAAGATTGTTCTGTGCCCTCCAACTTTAGCTTCTCTGGGGTGGTGGCTGGTCCCCGAGCAACTCTCCGTGGGCGTCCCGTGGGGTTGTCCGGTCTCCGACGTACTTGCCACGGATGCCAGTTCCTGGGGTTGGGGGGCCCACCTTCGGGACCTGTCCGCTCAGGGAGCCTGGGACTCACGCCTCTCCAGGATGTCCTCAAATATGTGGGAGCTCCTGGCAGTTTGGGAGGCGGTTTCTGCGTTCCTTCCTTCCCTTCAGGGGCGCCATCTAAGAGTGCTCTCCGTCAACAGTGTGTCGGTGGCTTACTTAAACCATCAGGGGGGCACCCGGTCTCAGGCACTCATGGGCGTTACGTGGGACATTTGTCAGTTGTTGGAAGAACGTCACATTTCACTTTCTGCCCTTCACATACGGGGGGGGGTGGCGAATTCCAGGGCGGATTTTCTCAGCAGGGTGCAGCTCCAACAGGGTGAGTGGGCCCTGGATCCGGGGGTTTTCGCTCAGATTGTGGACAGGTGGGGCCTTCCGGAGATGGATTTATTTGCCACTCGGGAGAACAGGCAGGTGCGACGGTTCTGTTCTCTGAATCCCGGAGACCGGCCCTTTGCTGTGGACGCTCTGCTGATCCCCTGGTCCTCGGGCCTTCTGTATGCCTTCCCTCCCTTGGTGATGATCCCTGCAGTGCTTCGGAAGGTCAGGGAGGACGGGGCCAGGGTCATCATGATAGCGCCCTTCTGGCCCCGGAGAGCTTGGTTCTTTTGGCTCAGTCGCCTGTCCGTGCAGGCTCCTGGACTCTCCCCTCTCCCAGTCTCTCCTGTCCCAGGGGCCGATCCACCATCCGCAGGTCTCGGGTCTCCGGCTGACGGCGTGGAACTTGAATGGCGGCTCCTGTCGCGTAGGGGATTCTCCGACGGCCTTGTTCGTACGCTGATGTCCAGTCAGAAGCCGGTTACCATCAACATTTATGGTAAAGTGTGGAAAAAATTTCTGTCCTCTTCGGGGGCGAGTCCAGAGGGTGAGGCTCCTGTGCCGGCAATTTTAGAATTCCTCCAGAGGGGGTGGGAGATGGGTCTCTCGGTCAATACCCTAAAACTCCAAGTTTCGGCCTTGGGGGCCCTGTACCATTGTCCCTTCGCTGGGTCCTCTTGGGTGACGAGGTTTATACAGTCCTGCAAGCGGGCCACTCCTGTTCCCTGTCCGAAGGTGCCTCCTTGGGATCTCAATTTAGTTCTTGATGCCTTAACCAAGCCTCCCTTTGAGCCTTTGTCTTCTGCTTCGCCTAAGGTCCTTACTCTGAAGGTAGTCCTGTTGGTGGCTTTGACGTCGGCCAGACGTATTAGTGACCTGCAGGCCTTGTCAGTGGTGGGGCCTTATACTCAGATTTTTCAGGACAGGGTCATCCTCCGCCTGGACCCTTCCTTCTTCCCAAGGTGGCTACCAAGTTCCACAGGATGCAAGAGATTGTCCCCCCTTCCTTCGGTGATCATCCTGCGAATCAGAAGGAAGAGGTTCTCCACACGTTAGATGTCAGGAGGGCGTTGCTTACTCCTTGGACAAGTCCGCGGCCTGGCGTCATTCCCCTTCCCTCTTTGTTTCCTTTCAGGGGGCCTCTAGGGGTAAGGCAGTGTCCAAGGGTACCCTTGCTAGGTGGGTGCGGAAGCCATCGCTCTTGCTTATTCTTCTGGTCAGGTGCAGGTGTCGGTGGGACTTACTGCACATTCCACCAGGGCAGTGGCTACGTCCTGGGCGGAGAAGGCTGATGTCCCCTTAGAATTGATCTGTAGGGCTGCTACTTGGTCTTCTCCTTCTACTTTCTTAAAGCATTACAGGCTTGATCTTTCTTCCACTGATGAGGTGACCTTTTGTAGACAGGTTCTGCAAGCGGTGGTCCCACCCTAATTTTCTCTTCTCTGAAATCTCTCAGGTGGTGCTGTCGTGGTGATGATGGAAAAATGTAAATTACTTACCGGTAATGGGTTTTTCCGGAACCACGACAGCACCACCGCATCCCTCCCTATTGCCTGTTGGTGTTGGTCACGTTTGGGGGGGGGGGGGGGGGGGGGGGGGGGGGGGGGTGAATTGTTGATTTCTTTTGGTGGTGGTTGTGTACTAATGCTTGTTGGGTTCTCCTCTCCGGTCTCTGTAACCTAAACTGAGGTCCAGGAGAGGTCCCGCCTTTTTATCTCAGAGGTTTCCTGTCTTGGATGGTCCTCTCTCTCAGGTGGTGCTGTCGTGGCTCCGGAAAAACCCATTACCGGTAAGGAATTTAGATTTTGTATTTTAAGTTAATTTTTTGTTGGAAAATCACATTACTTTCTGTGGACGACAAAACTTTTGTCTTGCCAAAATCTGACCATTCTGTGTTCATTAAATGATCAATATTTCAGCATTGATGACAATTTATTTTCTTAACCTAAACCACATTTCGGAGGTTTTAGCTTTCAAAAGAGTAATTTATACAACCAATGGATGAATGTAACGTCAGGTTATAAGCTCTTATTCACATAACATGGATAAGCCACATAACTTCTGTCAGGGAGTGTATAGGGGAGGTGGTGAAATAGCAAATATTCCCTCATTTACATTTAGTTTTTAATGGTAAATATGAGGTTGAAATATGACTCTTCAGGTCAGTACGATCACATCACAGCAATACTAATCCAGTACAGATTTGTATTTTTATTTTAGTAGTGAAAGAAAACTTCAGAATTTTGTAAATGAAAAACATTGTTTTCTTTAATTTGTCTGTGTGATTCTTGTTTTTTGGTGTGACGGACTGATGTTAGTAAAATTGCAACATGTTTTTAAAGTTTTATTCTTAATTAATCAGATTGAATTAAATTTTATGCAGATGACTGTAACAGGAGCGTGGAGGGACTCTGACATCAGATATTAAGGCAGAAAATCCTGATATCTCACAAGCTACACATGAAGAACATGCCATTGTCCCAGATATACCCTCATCTTCTGAATCATCACAGACTGAAAAGAAAAGTAACATTCACAGAAGGGGAATGAAATATCCAGCAGATCTCACAGGAAAGAAGACATTTTCATGTTCAGAATGTAAAAAATGTTTTAACAGGAAAGAAAACCTTGTTATACATCAGAGAACTCACACAGGGGAGAAGCCATATTCATGTTCAGAATGTGGGGAATGTTTCAGTCAGAGAACACATCTTATTAATCATCAGAGAATTCACACAGGGGAAAGAACATATCCATGCCTAACCTGTGGGAAAGGTTTCTTTCAGAGAACAATCTTATTGTGCATGAGAGAAGTCACAAAGGTGAGAAGCCGTATAGATGTACAGAATGTGGGAAATGTTTTACAAGTAAATCAAGTCTTATTGTACATGACAGAAGTCACACAGGTGAGAAGCCGTATAGATGTACAGAATGTGGGAAATGTTTTATATGTCAATCACATCTTGTTAAACATCAGAGAAGTCACACAGGTGAGAAGCCGTATGGATGTACAGAATGTGGGAAATGTTTTACAAGTAAATCAAGTCTTATTATGCATGAGAGAATTCACACAGGTGAGAAGTTGTATAGATGTACAGAATGTGGGAAATGTTTTATATGTCAATCACAACTTGTTATACATCAGAGAAGTCACACAGGTGAGAAGCCGTATGAATGTACAGAATGTGGGAAATGTTTTACAAGTAAATCAAGTCTTATTATACATGAGAGAATTCACACAGGTGAGAAGTTGTATAGATGTACAGAATGTGGGAAATGTTTTATATGTCAATCACATCTTATTAGACATCAAAGAAGTCACACAGGTGAGAAGCCGTATGGATGTTCAGAATGTGGAAAATGTTTTACAAGTAAATCAGATCTTGTTAGTCATCAGAGAAGTCACACAGGTGAGAAGCCATATGGATGTACAGAATGTGGAAAATGTTTTACACATAAATCAGATCTTGTTAGTCATCAGAGAAGTCACACAGGTGAGAAGCCGTATGCATGTACAGAATGTGGGAAATGTTGTACACATAAATCAGATCTTGTTAGACATCAGAGAAGTCACACAGGTGAGAAGCCGTATGCATGTACAGAATGTGGGAAATGTTATACACATAAATCATATCTTGTTAGACATCAGAAAAGTCACACAGGTGAGAAGCCGTATGAATGTACAGAATGTGGGAAATGTTTTACAAGTAAATCAGATCTTGTTAGACATCAGAAAAGTCACACAGGTGAGAAACCGTATGGATGTACAGAATGTGGGAAATGTTTTGCACATAAATCATATCTTGTTAGTCATCAGAGAAGTCACACAGGTGAGAAGCCGTATGGATGTGCAGAATGTGGGAAATGTTTTGCACATAAATCAGATCTTGTTAGTCATCAGAGAAGTCACAGAGGTGAGAAGCCGTATGGATGTACACAATGTGGGAAATGTTTTACAAGTAAATCAAATCTTATTGTACATGAGAGAAGTCACACAGGTGAGAAGCCGTATGGATGTACACAATGTGGGAAATGTTTTACACGTAAATCATATCTTGTTAGACATCAGAAAAGACACAGGTGAGAAGCCATATTCCTGCTCATAGTGTGGTAAACATTTTACAAATAAATCACATTATATTGTACATGTGAGATATCACACCCAGAAAATATGCTCATGTTCAGAGTGTGGGAAATATTTTAACCAGAAATCCAATCTCAGACATCAGAGAAATCACACAGGGAAGAAGCCATATTGATACCCAGAATGTGGGAAATGTTTTACACGTTCATCAGGTCTTTATCAGCATGAGAGAAGTCACACAGGAGAGAAACTATATTAACCCCTTCCCGACCTTTCATGTTATACAACGTCATGAAAGTCGGTGCCTTCACGACCCATGACGTTATACAACGTCATGGCGGTTACCGTGGCAGAGGAGCACAGGGCACAGAGGAGAGGGAGGAGAGGAGCGGGAGCACAGGGCACAGAGGGGGGCTGGATAAGGAGGACAAAGAGGGCGGGAGGAGGAAGGAGTAGGAGGCGCCGTGGCAACGACCCCAGAGCTGGAGGTACAAGAAGGTGTACTGCGGCGGGTGGACGGCGGCTGTGGAGCGGTTCTGATGGGGATGATCATCCCATTAGATCACTTCTATCAGAGCTGGAGGGGGGCATCACTTTGGGGGTTCAAAGTGCTCACTATGCATCTAGATACGTTCCTTGGGGAGTCTGGTTTCCAAAATGGGGTCATTTGTGGGAGAGCTCTAGTGTTTAGGCACACAGGGGCTCTCCATATGCGACATGGTGTCCGCTAACAATTTGAGCTGATTTTCTATTCAAATTGTTAGTGTACACCATGTCGCGTTTGGAAAGCCACTGTGTGCCTAAACCTTGGAGCTCCCCCACAAGTGACCCCATTTTGGAAACTAGACCCCCCATGGAACGTATCTAGATGTATAGTGAGCACTTTGAACCCCCAAGTGTTTCACAAATTGATCTGTAAAAATTAAAAAAGAACATTTTTGTGGAAAAAATAGTACTTTTTCATTTTTACGGATCAATTTGTGAAGCACTTGGGGGTTCAAAGTGGTCACTATGCGTCTAGATACGGTCCTTGGGGGGTCTAGTTTCCAAAATAGGGTCACTTGTGGGGAGCTCCAATGTTTAGGCACACAGGGGCTCTCCAAACGCAACATGGTGTCCGCTAACAATTTGAGCTGATTTCTCCTTCGCCTCATTGGGGGACACAGACCGTGGGTGTTATGCTGCTGTCCACTAGGAGGCGACACTAGGCAAATCTGCAAAAGAATTCAGAAACTCCTCCTCTGCAGCATATACACCCTGGAGCAGGAAGTGATTCCCAGTTTTTTGCTTAGTGTCGATAGGAGGTAGACATGGTCCATAGGACCACTCCAAATTAAATAGTTAGATATTTTTTACTTAGATTTTTTATTCTTTTTTACCAAGGATATGAGAGGGCGACGGTATCTCCGCATACCGATCTCCAAAACCAGCAACAGGCGGGAACGCGGGGTGTTACCTCCACGTATCCCCTCCTGCCTCGATGGATAGGGAGCAAGGCGACAGTTCCATTGCGTTCCGATCTCCTTGTCTTTCTCCCATGGCCGGCGCTTCCACATTTTCCCCTGTCCCCACTGGGAACCTCAGGGTGACTTCTGCAGGCTTGCAGAGAATCACAGCATGACAGAGCTGATCCTGCGGGGCACATCAGGACGCCAGGCCAGGCACACAGGCACTGGGTTATGGGTCGAGCAAGCCCAAGATGCCCTCCCCATTCCCTGTCAGGGTCTGGGTTGAGGAGCCTACACAGGTAATCAGGGTTCCCCCGGGACCCTGCATGTTCTCCTTATTTTTCCCCCTGAGCCGACCAGCTACAGCGTCTGTGAGCTGCAGAACTACAAGCCTCACTATGGGGGTCTCTGAGACGCAGGCTCTCCCACCTCGGGTCCCCCCTCCTCCGGACTATTTCTGCTGCGCCCGCTCCCCTGGAATGGAGCACAGCAGCGGCGGCTCATAGCGGGCCCTGGGTGCCGATGGGGCGCTGCCCCACCGTGGTCGCAACCTCCGGTGCCAGGCGCCGTGCTCCCAGTTCTGGCCCCGGACCTCCGCGCCAGCACCCCGCCATTCCCGGGCCCGCGTTTTACGCGAGGCCCCGGCTTCGGCCTAGCCGCACGTCACCGTCCCGCCCACCGGCTCGCCCCATTGGACGGGAGCGTCTCAGCGTCAGCACGGGGGCGGGACAGGTCTGAAAAGGGCGCCATTCAGCCTCTCTGCGCGCTCTCGCGCTTGCTCCGCCCCTTCTTCCTGGCACCGCCGCCATTGCAGCCCCGGCGCTGACACCGCTGTATAACAGCGGCGAACAGCGCTAGGGCATCAGGGGACTCAGGCTGACCAGGCCATCTGTGGCTGGAGGTCGGATGTTTAAATAAGCCCCTACAACCACTGGGGTTGCACATAGGACTCTGATCTGGGCAGAATGCCTGCAGGGGCACCCACTAATGGGGCAGATGGCAGCAGGCTCATGCTTGCCTCCGCTGAGGCATCCCTTGGTCCCTATCCTCCCAGGTGGAGATAATAGGGATACACAGCTCAGCTCCGATTCTTGGGCACATTACAGCAAGTCTCACAAAAAAAAAAAAAAAAAAAAAGACATACTGTTGCATCCACTGTGCGGGGTATACAGGGACCCAACACAGCACATCTAACACGGCTTCCCTGTGCGCCAGTCTCTGATAGTTACTGACGGGCTGTCAGCAGTGGCGTACCGACTCCAGGTGCAGAAGTTGCAATCGCACCCGGGCCCTGCAGCCTAGGGGGCCCCAAAAGTCCTTTGTCCTATAGAAAAGGACATACTGTTAAACATTTGCAATAATTGGGGGCCCATTGGAGCCTTCGCATCGGGGTCCCGGGGCCTGATGTTACGCCACTGGCAGCCAGCTTGGTACAGCCTGCCTCAACTTGTACTCCTCCCCCCTCCCTGTACACCAAGCATGTGACAGTAATGCTACCCCTGTACTCTGTGACAGAGTAACATCACATTACTAGGAATACTGCTAATTCACAGAGCAGTACGGCCAGAGTCCCTCTGTCTAGCACACGGACCAATTATAGTTGTTCCTGCCACCGTGCCAGAGGCTGGTACCTGTTGGTACACCTTCCCGATCTGATAGCCTTACCCGGGGAGGGTAGCTACGTTTAAGTGATATACCGACTTGCCCTCCTCCTCGGTTCCCTCAACGTTGGGAACCCTGTTGATATTCAGACATAAAATACTCATTCATCCCTTCCCAGGCCCCTACACAGTTGAGAGAACTAGGTTGCGGTGGAATTACGGCGAGTCTAACTCACAGGTTTCTTCCTGGGTCCTCCATTGTCGGAGAGTCCTGTTGAAGTTGACGTAACCTACAATTATCTGACAACTGCAAGGGTCCTAGGACTGTTACCCATTTTTTCCAATCCCACAGCTAGAGTTCCGGTTTGCAGGGATGACGGTCAAGTCCTTCAAAACACAGGATGAACTCCATGATCAGCCCTGCTCGAGTGGTTTAGCTCGGGTCTCTGGAACCGAAGACCCATAACATACTTCCTCCTCAGCTCCCCACTGTCGGAGGCGCTGGGTTGTAGCCGATATTGTTATATGCCAAGCTTCTTCCTCGACTCTCCACTGGGGATTCGGGTTGAAACTGCGAAGGCATGAGGCCTGGCCGGCCTCCGTCACCTGACTACAAAGACGTAACTCGAGGTAGTACAACGTGGAATACGAATTCTGTTGCCACTCTCCTCACTAGACCTATATAGGTATTTGGCTTAAGATGACACGTGCGAGTACTCTGCACAGCCTGCCTCGAGACGGGACCTTGCGGCCCCCTGACCGCATTGATCCAATGAATGGGCCCTTCTTGCCCCGTAAGACCATGGCCCGAGCCTTCTTCCACGCACTCTGTCCCTTCTCGATTCAGGAGTCACCAGTGGGATAGTGCTCGCGGTGTGCAGCACAGGACACCAGCGACCGAACGGTCGTGATCACAGCCTCCGGTTCTTTTTCTGCCAGCACTGCTCTTGTCTTTCGGTTTTCTACGGACCTCCGCGACGGGCCTCTGCGGTTCCCGAGCCCGCGTTTTTTAGCAGGGCCGGCTTCGGCCTAGCCGTAACATCTCTGGCTTTCCCGCCCGTTCTCAGCCCGCCTTCTGCCCGCCCTCCACCTGCCGTCGGAGCTTCCGAACTTTCAGCTCAGGGGGTGGGGCGACGCTGAAGGGACTGAAGCGAAAAGATTACATAGTTTTTTCCCCCGCCTGAAAATGGCAACGTATATACTGCTTTTCAGCAGTCTTCCATCTCCGGATGGCCCTTTTATCAATCCATGACTTTCAGAGACTGCGAACACAGTGACATTTGCACCGTGCTCGTTAAACAGACTCAGTGGGATCGACCTTCTCCAGGTCTACCCAAACTCCAAGGCGCGTGCTGCAACACAGCACATATATCCAGGAGCCCCAGCTCCGCTGCGTGCCCTTGACGCCCCATGCTGCAGCGTCACGTATAGAGTCTCAGCCATATCGGACGCACAGCATCGCATGATCATGGCTGCCGTTAGTTGCAACGCATTTACAGCTCTAGTCAGTTTCCCAGACAAAGCACAGATTCTTCATCTTGGACTCCGCAGCTTTCGTCAGGGATTTCCTCAATCCTTCACAGCTGCTATAAGAGTCCTGGTCAGCATAGTAGCCAGTTCCATGGCCTCAGCGGAATCGCTGGCCTTTGCAATTATCCATGCTCAGGCGTTGCACGAATACTGCATGGGGGGCGATGTACCCCCCTCACAATGCTCAGGGCAGTGGTATTGCCCTGTCTCGAACATACCCCTATATCTACGCACATTCAGTAGTATCTCTAGGACTGTCATCGTTCAGTCACCTTCTGGCATTCAGACAAGTCAGGATGCAGTCAGACAACGCCACAGCCATGGCATATGTCAACCACCAGTGTGGAACCCGCAGTCTCTAAGCGATGACAAGTTCGCCACATTCTTCATTAGGTGGAATCCTACAACACGGTACTGCCAGCTGTTCTCATACCAGGTGTATTCTTCTGGGTGGCGTTTTCTTTTTTCCTAATTCGCCAAGGCATGGACTCAGGGTGACCAGCCCTTTCCCCTACACGTCCTCCGTCGAAACGCCGACGCTAGGTACCCACAGATATGGAGCTGACGGAGTCACACCTCAATGCCTCTGTCCCGGCCTTCCTGGCCTGGTCTCAGGTTCCGCAGTCAGTGGGACAGACTCACTAGTCCAAGCCTGGACCGGTACCCGCCTCTCCTACATTTCTTCCCTCTAATAGTCGGGAATATCACAACGAGAATGTCGCCGGGGCTTCTTTATAGTCTCAGACTGATCCACTCGCCCTTGGCGCACACGCTTGTCCAATTAATAGCGCAGTACCAGGACCTCTAACGGACAGTTCAGACCTGTTCGCTCACGGCCAGTTCTTCCTCAGAACTCTTCACATCTGAGGTTAATACCGTAGCCTTTCAGACCTAGAATTTAACCCAAGAGGTTTTTTTCCCAGGATATTCTAACGAGCGTAGTCACAGAGGAGGACACCAGCTTTATCAGCGATATCCCATCACACACGTGTACTCATTTTGTTTTTGTTTTTTGCTGGGACTGCTTTAGCAGTCATTCCCTTGGCCCTACTTCTTACTAGGGACTCTCCGTCTTCCCCCCAGACTTAGACTCAGGGCTATCCTTTGGGTCTCTCACACAGCAGGTTTTTCACCCTCTTGCAAGCACGTCTTGCCACCAGACTTCTATGAAACCATTCCTCGAAGGGTCGGCTATTCTGGTCCCCATACAACAAGACTAGATCCGTGGGGAACTGACCTTGATACTCGCAGCCAGCAAGAATCCTGTTTTCAGCCATGATGGAATACTACCTATAGCATCTCTCATTCACATAGCGGTATGGTTCGGTGGCATTTTATTTGTCTCTGCAGACATATCGGTATTTGCAGCGGTCTCGCGTAATCCATCCTTTTTTCTAGTCTTTCATCGGAACAAGACTTTCCTATGGCTGTTTCCTTTTTTCTTTCAGGATAGGTTTACTCTTTCCACCTACATGACGACGTCTCTCTGCCATCGCTACGCCCGACTTCAGTCCGTCCGGTCGCGAGGGACTTACATGTACGGGACCTGGTCTGGGTCCTACGCATCTAGATGTCAGTGCCCTCCTGAGAGGTCGGATTCTCTTTTCTCATTCTTCCAATGGGCAGAACTAAGAACACGTCAGCCTCTAAGGCTCCTCTAACCATCCAGGACGCTTATTCCATCGATGAATCATCCCTTCCAGAAGGTCATGGTACATTCTACTCGGCCAGGAAGGCCTCCTGGACAGTTCGGTAACAGTCATTGGCGCAACAAGTGTATAGGCAGCCAATAGGCCAGCCTACACCCATAACCAAGCCGCTATAGCGCTTGCACTCAGTCCACAACAAACGCAGGTCTGGGTACACGTGTCCTCCAGGCGGCAGCTCGCCTGTTGGCTCATTGTTCTTCACTGATCATGCTCAGTGTCACTAGTTCCTGGGGCATGGTTCTTCTCTGACCTTGCTCAGTATATCTAGTTCCTTTGTTCTTTCCCGCCCAGGGACTGCTTTGGGACGTCCCACGGTCTGTGTCCCCCAATGAGGCGAAGGAGAAAAGGAGATTTTTGTGTACTCACCGTAAAATCCTTTTCTCTTAGCCTCTAATTGGGGGACACAGCACCCACCCTATTGCTCTTATGGGCCTTTTCTTCAGTTCTCACATTTCAGGGTTAACACGTTTACCGTGTTTGCCTATTATCACTCTGTTAGTTGTTGGCTGTTTAAACTTGTGCCTGTTTAGCTCAGGCCTTGTAGTACTATGAGCCTGTTTAATTTCAGGTCTTGTTATACGATCATATGCTTCGTTAACTCTTCACTGTTTTCCACATGCGCCTGCTTAGCTACAGGCCTTGTGGTACTAATATTACTCTGCTAATTCTTCACTGTTTACACACGTGCCTGTTCGGTTTCAGGCCGTGTTCCACTATTATTACCTTGTTAACTATATTGTTTACACGGGTTGACTGTGTGTACTTCCTGTGTCACTGTTAATTGTTGACTCTCCTACTGCTTTAGCACAAAACTGGGGAATCACTTCCTGCTCCAGGGTGTATATGCTGCAGAGGAGGAGTTTCTGAATTCTTTTGCAGATTTGCCTAGTGTCGCCTCCTAGTGGACAGCAGCATAACACCCACGGTCTGTGTCCCCCAATTAGAGGCTAAGAGAAAAGGATTTTACGGTGAGTACACAAAAATCTCCTTTTTCCATTCACATTGCACCATGTTGCGTTTGGAGAGCCCCTGTGTGCCTAAACATTGTAGCTCCCCCACAAGTGACCCATTTTGGAAACTAGACCCCCCCCTCCCCCCATGGAATTTATCTAGATGGGTGGTGGGCACTTTGCACCCCCAAATGTTTCACAAATTGATCCGTAAAAATGAAAAAGTACTTTTTTTTTCACTTTCTCATGGGCAACAGGATAAAATACATCCTAATATTTGTTGGCCAATTTCTCCTGAGTACACCGATACCTCATATGTGGTGAACCACTGTTTGGGCGCACAGCAGGGCTCCGAAGGGAAGGAGCGCCATTTCACTTTTTGAATTGAAAATTAACTCCAAAAGTCAAATTGCGCTCCCTCCCTTCTGAGCCTTGCTGTGTGCCCAAACAGTGGTTTATAACCAAATATGAGGTATCGGTGTACTCAGGAGAAATTGCCCAACAAATTGTAGTATCCATTTTATCCTGTTGCCCATGCAAAAATGAAAGAATTGAGGCTAAAAGAGCATTTTTGTTGGAAAAATTAAAATGTCCATTTTTTCCTTCCACGTTGCTTTAGTTCCTGTGAAGCACCTGAAGGGTTAATAATCTTCTTGAATGTAGTTTTGAGTAGCTTGAGGGGTGCAGTTTTTGGAATGGTGTCACTTTTGGGTGTTTTCTGTCATGTACACCCTCAAAGGGACTTCAAATGCGATGTGGTCCCAAAAAAAATGGTTTTGTAAATTTTGCTGGAAAGATGAGAAATTGCTGATGAACTTTGAACCCTTATAACTTCCTAACAAAATTTTTTTTTTTTTTTCAAAAATTGTGCTGATGTGAAGTAGACATGTGGGAAATGTTATTTATTAACTATTTTGTGACCCATAACTTTCTGGATTAGCAGAATAAAAATTCAAAATTTAAAAATTTGCAAAATTTGCGCCAATTTTTTTATTTTTTCTCAAATAAGCGCAAAAATTATTAACCTAAATTTAATACTAACATGAAGCCCAATAAGTCACGAAAAATTAATCTCAGAATCGCTAGGATCCGTTGAAGCGTTCCAGAGTTATAACCTCATAAAGGGACACTGGTCAGAATTCACAAAAAAATGACAAGGTCTTTAGAGTCAAAATAGGCTGGGTCCTGAAGGGGTTAATGTTCATAATCTGGGGAAGATTTCACCTAGAAATCAGATCTTGGTAATAATCAGACAATTCATACAGAGGAGAATCCATATGTGTCACGAATGTGGGAAATTTTTAAACATCAAAAGTTTGTGTGTAATTTATGAAATGTTTACAATTCCCAATAATCATCTTTAAGATGAAAGAATCCTGATGATATATATTACCTTATAAATAGCAAGGCTAGAATCCTGCTAATACCATCATATATAGTGATGAAGATCAACGATCCAAGGATCAGCAGAAGCTGGAGGAGAAATGAAGGCGCAAAGGTAGGGTCTAACCCAATGGAGATCCGGATAAATTGATACAAATGGAATTACTCACCTGGCGTGGCTGTGAACAGGCACAACCACGTCTAGAAGCTTACCAGGCGGATGCTGCAGACCCACCAGAATAATAGTGTTAAAATGTAAAGGAGAAAATGGGTCCTAATTTCGCTGCCGTCCTAGTACAGAAGTCCACCATGTATAGAATAACATATTGGTCAACGCGTTTCGAAGCAACATGCTTCTTCATCAGGACGTATTTCAGCAATGGACGGTTTTATAAGGGGAAAAGCGCGCACTCACAGACTTTCCAAAAAAAGCCTTCGAAAAAATTTTGGGTCTACAGATGGTATTCTAACACAAACAAAAGTATTCACATGTATGCCACATTACTCTAATATTAAATTACATTAATATACATTAAAAAAAGCTAAAAATTTATAATTCGGTCTCATTAGTTGAAAAATGTTTCTGTTGAATGGTTTATTCGGGTTTAGAACCTGATATCAGACTGATTTCGATCATTTTTTTCTATCTCATTTCTTTATATCAGATTCGTGTCTATCCAACATATCTACATATTAGAATCGATCCTATGGGATGTATTCCTAATCCTAGCTATTCTATGTATAGCTCTGGTGCAAAAGTATCTTCTATGTAAAAATGTGTCATTTTCCTACTATGAAAACCATAGATTTAATAATAATTAAATTAGTACCCATATCTTATTTTTCTGGTCATCATAATGGGAGACCCAGACAATGGGGTTTAGGGCACTGCCCTCCGGAGGTCACACTAGGTACTACAAGTTTGTAGACACCGCCCCTCCGCTTATAAACCCTACCGCAGGGAACATCCTCAGTTTTAAACTTAGTGTGCTCGGAGGATCACGCTTTGCTTGCACTTCACTGCATTCTCACTACTTACGTGATGGCGTCTGAAGACAAGGTAATAAGGTCCCAGTCGGGACCGGTGACAGCCTCCCCGCTCACCCTTAGTGGCACACGCTGGTGGAGGTACCGGAGGGCCTAGTGCCTGGACACCCGGTGTTCTCCCGGTACGCTGTTACACTCCTCTCCATCCCTCTCTGGGGGGCTCTGGTGAGTGGGAGATGGGAGCCTTGCACAGCTCGCTCCGTCCGAGGCCTCCCTAAATGGTGCTTACAGACCGGACTGGAGCCAGCCCAGTCCGAGGCCTCCCTAAATGGTGCTTACACTCCGGACTGGGCTGAGCGGCCCAGTCTGAGGCCTCCCTAAATGGTGCTTACACTCCAGACTGGTGCTGCACCCCCGTCGAGGCCTCCCTAAATGGTGCTTACAGACCGGACCGGCACTGAGGCACTCTGTGTCTCCTGTGTGCCTGGGGGTAGTGTCTGGCACTTTATGTGTTTCATGACACTCAGACCGCGCGTTGCCCTCGGGCCCGCGGTTCTGCGGGTGTACCCTGTGCTGGGGTCACCCTGGCTGACCGCCTGTGTGTCACAGGGGCTGAGGCCGTAGGCTGCGGATGTGTGATATGTATTTGCAGTCTGTGTACAATGTTTTTTACACTGTTTCCCGCGCTGCGGGCTCCAGCTCCCTCATGAGAAGGATGCTTGGAGGATGGGATGCAGCCCGTGCGGTGACGTCACCGCGGGGCGTGTGTGTGGGTTTCCCGCGTGTCTTCGGCGCCGCCCACAGTTTCACTGTCGGCGGCCATCTTTACCCTCACTTCCGGCTGGGAACTGTATGCAGCGTGCGTCTGCACTCCAGAGGGGAGACCGGAAGACGGCGCGGAGGTCACACACACACACCGCTCCCTCATACCGCTTTACAGCGGTCGGTAAGCCACCGGGATCCCCGGTTTTATTGTCTGCAATTGAGCTTATCTACCCCTACTGTGGCCATGTCCTCAGCTGGGAAGCGTGCTGCTAAGGCGGCCGAGACCACCGTTACATGTGCTACGTGCAATGGAACACTGGTGGAGGGGTCCTGCAATAACTGCGGACGCCCAGAGGCCCGGGCTGCAAATGTGGTCAGC
>JARQOC010000872.1:50000-57743 GCA_033576535.1 Allobates femoralis | reverse complement strand
TGATTAACCCTTAATCACCGGGTTAAAACCCCCTCGGTAGCACAGTGCAGAATGAAGTCCTGAACAGCCGACATGGTAAAAACATGTCAAATCAAGCTGATAAGTGTAACTTTGCAAAAAATAATAAATTATACATACAATACTGCTTCACTGCTGCTGTCACAGCAATGAAACATTATTGTAACTGTATGGGGATAGCAGGAATTATACAGGCGAGCAGCACTAATGCTGTTCCGTGGTCCATCAAGTATGGGGGATTATGTCTGCTCAACCACCCTATTAGGTGCTCAGAAAAATAGTAAATAATTCTGAAATATATTTTGGCACATTATGTGATAAAGGAAAAATAGACTAAGTATGGAGTCTCGAATAAGTTCTCAAAAATTATATTTATTGATTGTAGCCTTCAATAATAGACAAGAGAATCAATATATTCGATGTTTCGGCTGCATTAGCCTTGTTCACGGATTCTTTTCATTATTGACATATAATAAAACAAACAAAAACCATCATCAGAAATGTAATAAAGTAATAAAATAAAGTGAGATGGTAATACAATAGTTACAACTTATTTTGACATCAGAACACAGAAACATAAATTCATCAAAGAATATATTTAGCATAGAATTGAAAATAATTTTTCATAGCGATAATATTATGTCTCAAATCTATCTCAGATGAGTCTCATAAAAAAGAACTTTCTTAGGCTAGGTGCACACTGGTGGGCGGGTTTGTGTCGGCGGCGGCTGGGCGGACCCGCCAGGAAGCTCCGGAGCCGTCCACCGGCATCCTGGCGGGTATGTGCGGCGGGTGCCGGGCGGGTGCCGGGCGGGTGCACAGCGGGTTAGCGCTGGCGGTGTTGCGGCGGCTGGAAGCAGTACATGATTCTGCTTGCAGCCGCTGCAGAACCGGCCGGTTTATAGAACATGCTCATTCGTTGCTAACCCGCTGGGGACCCAGCGGGTTAGCAACAGATGAGCATGTGTAAACCGCCGGTGTATGGACACCGGGTGTCGGTTTACATAGGTTTTAATGTTAATCCAAACGCCGGTTTGGATTAACATAAATTTACATGAAATTTATGTAAACCGACCGGCGGTTTACACAGCTAAACCGACCCTAACCCGGCCAGTGTGCACATATGGTTTTACCTCTAAATGGTTAAATGCACAATTTGAAGGCAAGAGGGTAATGATTCAGGTTCCTTAACATGGTCATAATGGCTGTAGAGAAAATTAGCATGTGTCAAGACAATGGGAAATACTAAGTTCCAGCTTGTATAGGACAAAATAATAGGATTACTGAGTCAGATATATTATAGCCCAACATGTGGGCAAATATAATTAAATATGTCAAGTAATCTAAGTGTCACATTAAATTATTAAGAAGAACACAGTAAGCTCTAAGTGTTAATTGCATGGAAATGAACCATGCATATCAAATAAGATGACACTTACTGATTGTCCCAATACGGCTGTGAATAGATCCTATCTTGGACCATAAATAGTTAAGCCATACGCCACGGTTTGGGCCTGAATCAAAGTAATGAAACATTGCAGTAAATGCACCTAAGTGCTATAAAGCCCTAGTGTTTAAAAATCGCGGTGAACCCGATCACATTACCTGACAGGTGAAGTGTGGAGCGCTCAGTGAGCTGTGCGGTACGGAGCGGTGTGCGCCGCCATCTTTATAACATGTGACCTGATGGTGTGTGATGAAAACGCGTGCGGGCGCATGCGCACTGTGAAAAGAGGTCCATCAAGACCATGGACAGCAGAGAGAAAAAACAACACACACGCACTCACACCTCACACTCGCACCACATACACTTACATACATCCGGCACACTCACCACACGCACCACACTCGCACCACACTAGCACCACACTCGCATCACTGTTGTGCATCAATCACGCTCCGTGTTTGATGCACGACAGTGTGCCTCCACCCTAATTATCCTGAAATCACTCCACTTCCATATCAGTTTCACCTGTGTTGAATGTGGAAGTAATTTAATGATTTATTATACGCAGACTTTCATTTGATCAAAAATATAGCAACAAACATATGAGACACGTCCTATAACACAAAGAAAAACAAAACCAGGTGAATATTCGATAGAGTTATTATAGTTATTAGTACACACATTACCTCCCTACAGCGACATCTTAAACCCCTTTCACATCAGCTTTTTATTTAATTTGCGGCAGATCCGGCAGGTTTACTGCATCTACCATGTAACGGCTGTATTTGCAGCACACTTGCGGCAAGCCCCATTCATTCTTTGGGGACTTGTGGTCAAGTGCGGCATGTGTGGTTTGCAGGATCCGGCACTTGCGACGCATGAAAAAAAATGCTGCTAGCTGCATTTTCTTGACTTGTCACAAGTGCCGGATCGTGGCGAAAAATGCATTTGCTGCACCTGCTGCAAGTCCCATAGAGAAAGAATGTGGCTTGCCGCAAGAGTACCACAAGTGCAGCCGTTACACGGTAGATGCAGCAGATGCGGTAAATCTGCCGGATCTGCCGCAAATCAGCAAAAACGCTGATGTGAAAGGGGCCTTAGTTAAGTTTATTATCCCTTTTTTAGGCTCTACTAACAAGAACGCGGTAGAAGTTACTAGAAGCACATCAAGGGGGGATCCCCGCTCACCTGTGCCTTTGTGCACGACAAAAAATCCAAGGTATAGTCCACAAGTTAAGGAGAGGTTCCGGCACCAGCTGGTTAATTCCAAAATCTTTATTTCACAATTTTGAAATCAGGGAAGCGAGGCAAAACAATTCAGGCATATGGTGGAGTGCCCGGTCACCCCACCATATGCCTGAATTGTTTTGCCTCGTTTCCCTGCGATTTTAAAATTGTGAAATAAAGATTTTGGAACCAACCAACTGGTGCCGGAACCTCTCCTTAACTTGTGGAAGTTACTAGAAGCACCCTGCATCTTCTGAACCGACACAACCTTAATATATTACTACATTTATGGAAAACACCATACGGCCTCATATATAACTGTTTTACTTTATCTGCATAGTCTATATATATTTTGATATTATTTCTCAGTGCATAACATGATTCATAAATAAATAATCTGACTAAACAGGTGAATTTGATACGGAATAAGGGGAGTGTTGCGTTAGGTTCCCTTACCCATTTTATTACATGTACTTTATTATATGGTGATCTCACACATGAACCTTGCCTGGAACTTGTGAGCAGCAATACACTCAATGAATAAGATATTGTAGTTTACCTACTTCTTTTTCTACACTATCCCCTAGCTAGCTCCCGTGTAACCAATATATTAATTTATTTTATTTTTAGATGATCTTGTTGTTGATAAATGTTTTTAAAAAGAAAAACTGTAACAGTTATTCACTAATTTTACTTTTTCAGTTCCATTTGTAGTAATTGAATTTATCAACTGTGTGTCCCATAGGTTTACCGTTGGCTGTAGTTCTATGTATAGGCTGTGATCATACTTCCGGGAATTTGTTGTTACATGGTCCTTTGTGGTTGAGAAGATTGTTCTGCTTTAACCAAAAATGTTAAAATAAATTCACAAATTCCTACAATAAGGATAAAGCCACAGTTGCGTCAAACTTACATTGTACTCAGACCAATGTTTAACAACCAGTCAGGTCAGATTGGTAACTTTTTCCTCCGCTGAGCTCAGACTGTGTGCAGAATCACAGCATGCAGCGATTGCATGCATATATCGCATGCGGGAGGCCAATGTATGTCAATGGGTGCGATAACAAATCACACAGCACACTGACAGTGCTTATAGCATGCTCTTAACCATGCTGGAAAAAGTAAGAATAGAATAAACAGGATAGCTAGAACATCTTACCATTCTTCTGCTGCTTGCTTCTAGGGCCGCCTATTAAGCTTCATGCATATTCACTACATTGACCAGCAAGAGCCAATCACAGATGATCACACTCGGTGAGAACCTCTGAGATTGGCTGTTGCAATCACACTGCATTTCCTCAATCTGGTCAGTGATTGTGCTAGGTTGCCATACACATTAGTGTATTAGTATGGCAATCAACCTACTGTCATAATGTGTTAAATAAATTTAATTAACAAAAATAACACATGGGGCTTCTCAGTATTTTTAAGTCTAGCCCAACAAAAGTGGACAACCACGAGCTGCCACCCTCCGCTGCCTAATTTTAAATTGGCTGGCAAAAAAAAATGAATAGGTTTTGTCCTATCTTTAAATGCCAGCCAAGGTAAAACAAGGCACCTGAGGGCTGGTATTCTTAGCGGGGTTAGGGCTCATTTTTTTAGTGCCCTCCATACTAAAAAATTGCTGCCCGCAACCACCTCTGAAAATTGAGCATTCCTTGTAGCGCTATTTCTAGGTGCTTTACCAATCACTTCCAGTGGCCTTCATGGGGTAGAATGCTGGATAAAAAGGGGTTAATACCAGCTTTGTATTGCCAACTGGTATTACATCCTGAGTTTTTTAATGTCAGGCCAAGTTAGACCCAACCATTAAGAATCTCAAATAAATGGTTAAAAAAACTCAACACAGAAACAAATAATTTTATTATAAATAAAAAGACAGAGACACTTAGTGACTCTATCTATTATTAACCCCTCCTCACCCTCATACACCTCCACAAGCCTTGTCTTCTCGCTTCCTGTACACATGCAGCTATACTACTTAAGAGATCGCAGGGATGAGCAAAGCTCTTCCTCTCCCTGTGGTCTCTGATCACTGAATGAGTGAGCTGAGACCTGGGGAATGGTGAGCAGGGAGGTGACCCTAGGACATGATTGCCATGGTCACCACTTGAGGGTACTATGGCAACAATGTACTCTGGTCACTTCAATTACTCCCAGCTCAACTGGCTGCTAAACCCGTGGGTCATTCAAGAGTTATGGTGATAGCGGCGGGTTAAGATGGGAGTAACTGAGTTCACCCAAGGACACCATTACCATAGTAACTGCAAGTGTTTACTATGGTAACGGTGTCCTCAATTCATATCAATGCTTACCATTCCACTTGTCTCAGCTCACTCATTCAGTGATCAGAAACATAGGGATAGGAAGCATTTTGCTCATCCACGTGGTCTCTAATGTAGCAGAGCTGCATGTGTTCAGGAAGAGAGAAGACAATCATCATGGAGGGGTATGAGGGTGGAAAGGGGTTATGAAAGATAGAGTTACTAAGTGACTCTGCTTTATTATATATAGTAAAATGATTTGTCTCTGTGTTGTGTCTTTTTAGCCATTTATTTGAAAATCTTAATTGCTGGGTCTAACTTGGCTTGAAATTATGAATCTCAAGGCTTAATACCAGCTGGCAATTCAAAGCTGGTGATAACCCTTTAGTACCTAGTGTACCACCACCACCAGGGCCATTGGAAGAGCTTGGTAAAGTGCCTGGAAATGGCAATATGATGAATGCACTATTTTCAGGGGCAGATGGGACTGCAATTCTATAGTGTGGAAGGGGCTAAAACAATGAGCCCCCACCCCGCTGAGATAACCAGCCATCAGCAGCCTAGTTTTACCTTGGCTGGCATTTAAAAATAGGGTGGTGGCTAACTTTTTTTTACCAGCCAAGGTAAAATTAGGCAGCAGAGAGCGGCAGCTTGCAGCTGTTTTCACTGGGCTAGACTGAAAATGCTAAGAATTCCCATGTGTTGTTTTTTTTTAAACTATTTTTTTATTTAACACACTATATTGGCAGGTTAGTTGCCATATTCTAATGTGTATGGCAATCAAGAACAATCACCATCTAGATTAAAAAAATGCAATCTGATTGCAACAGCCAATCTCAGAGGCTTTAGCAGAATGTGAGCATCTGTGATTGACTGTTGCAGGTCAATGCAGTGATTATTCATGAACCTTAATAGGCGGCTCTGGATTCAGCAGCAGCAGCACACTGGCGAGCATGATCCAGCTATTCTAGCATCTATCTGTCTTTTTTATTCAATCTATTCTATCTTTCTACTCTTTTCTAATTTTTTACAGCAAAGGAAAATCCATGTTAAAAATGCATTACACATGGACACCACACAGATGTCACATGATGTTAGCTGAGAAAAAATTGCATGATCGCATCACACACACACTACACTTAGTGATGGGCGAATCCTAAATTACTCGGAATCGCTTGACTCTAGCGAGTCCGAGCCCAGGACTCGCTATTCGTTGTGAGTCTAGCGAGTCCAATGTTAATGAATGGGGAAGCGAGTAATAGCGAGTAGTGTGAGATTTACAAATCGCAGATGTGTCTCGGAAGCTTCAGCCTGAAGCAATCCTAGTTTTGTCATTTATTTGCATTGGACTCATTTACTTTGTAAGTAATCGCTGGGAAACTCGCACAGATAAGAGTCAGGCTGTCTCCTCTGTGCTGGCTGCCCCAGCTCCAGGGTCCTAGAGCCCGCCTGCTGCCTGATGTAGCAGAGCTGAGATTGTTCTCAGTCTGCTCATTCCCTGTGTACAGACATGAATGTCTGTGCACATGAATGTCTGTGCACAGAGATGATGTAGCAGAGCTGAGATTGTTCTCAGTCTGCTCATTTCCTGTGTACAGACATGAATGTCTGTGCACAGAGATGATGTAGCAGAGCTGAGATTGTTCTCAGTCTGCTCATTCCCTGTGCATAGAAATCTATATCTATGCACAGGGGATGTAGCAGAGGACATCGCGTTTTGGACTGCGTCGGACGGAAGAGGATTTTTTTAATTAAAGATGGAGTCCCTAATGGCTTTTTTTTTTATTTCTAATAAAAAATTTCCTTTGTGTTGTGTTTTTTTTAAAACAATTTAATAGAAATTCATGGCGGTCATGTCTAATATTGGCGTGACCGCCATAAATTTCGGGCTTAGGGCCAGCTGATAATACAAAGCTGGCCCTAACCTCTTTATTACCCAGCATGCCACCGCCACCAGGGCCGCTGGAAGAGCGGGGTTCAGCGCCAGAGGATGGCGCTTCAATGAACGCGCCATCTTCTGGGGCTGCTGCGGGCTGCAATTTGCAGCGGGGGGTGCCCAGAAAGCTTGGGCATCCCTGCCCTGCGGATTCCAGCCCCCAGCTGCTTAGCTGTACCTGGCTAGACATAGAAATTGCGCGGAGCCCCACGCATTTTTTTTAAATTATTTCATGAAATTCTGAGATTCTGACTCTGAGACTCTGACTCTGAAATTCATGAAATAATAAAAAAAAAATGCGTGGGACTCCGCGCAATTTCTATGTCTAGCCAGGTACAGCTAAGCAGCTGGGGGCTGGAATCCGCAGCGCAGGGATGCCCAAGCTTTCTGGGCACCCCCCGCTGCAAATTGCAGCCCGCAGCCGCCCCAGAAGATGGCGCGTTCATTGAAGCGCCATCCTCTGGCGCTGAACCCCGCTCTTCCAGCGGCCCTGGTGGCGGTGGCACGCTGGGTAATAAAGGGGTTAATACCAGCTTTGTTATACAAGCTGGTATTAAGCCCGAAATTCTTAATGTCAGGCCACGTTTGACCCAGCCACTAAGAATCTCCAATAAAGGGTTAAAAAAACACAACACAGAGAAAATTGTTTATTTGAAATAAAAAAAAAAGCCATTAGGGACTCCATCTTTAATTAAAAAAATCCTCTTCCGTCCGAAGTAGTCCAAAAAGCGATGTTCTCTCTGCTACATCCCCTGTGCATAGATATAGATATAGATATATATGTCTATGCACAGGGAATGAGCAGACTGAGAACAATCTCAGCACTGCTACATCATCTCTGTGAGCAGGCA